>CM070556.1:59231869-59431869 GCA_036346405.1 Phyllostachys edulis | reverse complement strand
AAATTAACAAGAAGCGTACCAAAGACGACGTCAGGTGCATCAATCGCCTCTTCGGCGATGATTTGATTCACTTGACCTCGTGCTTGAGCTGGATCAGACTTGACAGGCAGCTTCGGAGGTGGTGCTAGATGCACAGGTGCTAGAGATGGTCGGACAGGAGGCAAGCCACGTGCCTTTGCCAAGCACTGATTTGCGAAGTGCCCAGGATGTCCGCAGTGATAACAGATCACACCCGGCTTGACATTGCTGACATTAGGGGGCTGATTTCCATTGACTCTTGCCTGCCGGTTAGGTGGTGGAGGATGAGGTGCAAATACTGGTGGCCTTGGTGGAGTTGGATCTTGAACTCGAGGAGGATGGGACTGCCACATGCGTAGTCTCGGAAAACCGCTACCAGCTGAAATCTGCGCAGCCCTCTTTCGCTTATGCGCCTCTTCCAATGCTTTGCTCTTGACTTCAACTATGATGACCTTGTTGACAAGGTGTTAAAAATTGTGAAAGTCATGAACTACCAGTGCCAGCTGTAGTTCCTCTGTCAGGCCATTCATGAAGTGACTCCGGCGACGAAGGTCAGTAGCAACATCATCTGGAGCGTAATGAGCCAAAAATTTGAACTCATGAAGATATTCCGCCATGCTCTTTCGCCCTTGCTTAAGAGCGAGAAACTGTTGCTGCTTGATCATCATGACTCCCTCCAGAATGTGAGCTTCGTGGAAGGCTTCCTTGAACTCGTCCCAAGTCGGGATGTGTCCGGTAGGCTGGATAGCATATAAATTGTCCCACCATGCACTAGCTATACCATCCAGTTGATAACGGGCAAAGATGACTTTTTCTGTTTCAGAGCATTGAGCAATTAGCATCTTCTTCTCGATAGCCCTAAGCCAGTCTTCTACCTCCATAGGATCTTCGGAACTGGAGAACACCGGTGGGTTAGTCCACTAAAAATCAGTGAGCCCTCCCTGTGTGCGATGCCCTCCTGCCCCGCCTGATGATCCTGGAGCTATGGAAGTGTTATGCATAATTTGCTCCAGAATGCACGTTTGATCCATACGGTTGCATTCTATCTGCGCAAGAACCTCAGCCATTGTGGGCGACGGAGGAAGCTCTTCTTCTTGCCGACTACCATGATGATCATGATGGCTAGATGGCTCCGCACGCTCTCCTCGTGCGTAAAGATCATTGATAGAAACGAAGCGGGATCTCGGGGGTGGTGATCCCTCTTCCTGTTGAGCTCGAGAATGAGTGGTAGCTCCTGTTATACTATTGCCACACAAACAGTTAGCAATTTAACAAGGATACACCCGAACGAGCCTAAATTAAAGTTCTAGACAGCAAGTGTAACGTACTAAATTTAGCATGCATAATGATATGAAATGCGTAAAAATTAACACCAAGAGAGTATACAAAGGCACTTAGGCCAGTACAAGATCCATTAAAACAAACTACAAGGTTTTGGCACGGTTACATCCATATATGCCTGTAGACGAAATGACAACCGTTTGAAGGAAAAGTCTTACAACATAACATACATAATTATACAAATGCTATCCTATTACATTTATTTAGGGATAGCCACTAGTTGGTTACAACTCTATGCAATGAGTCCTCAACATCTATACCCTAGACAAAGTGATCCCTGTTAAAGTTCACCGGGAACTCATCTAACAGATGAGCTCTAGGCGATCCCGAGTCCGTTGGGTCTAACGGATTGATGAGGCGCCTTAGAGATCCTAACAAGGGAATGTGACCTCCAGGGGGTGCCGGCCGCTATGCATGAGGAAAACCTGCAGACATCCGGGCTTGGCGACGCTGTCCATAAATGGGAACTAGCCCCGCCACTTCCGGAAGTCGAAACTCTGGTGGTGCAACAGCAGCTGAGGAGGCCTCGTTGTCACCATAAAGCACGTTGCGAGGAACGCGATTCATGCTGACTCCAATCCTGAGGTACTTACGGGCTTCCCTAAGACGGCGTCGGGTTTCCCATAACTCGTACATGTTGTAGCGATGAATCTGGTCCATGATATGAACCAATCTTGCCAACTGGCGTACTTGCGGGTCCTCTCCTAACTAGATCTCATCAAAAGTGTTCATCTCTGCATTAGGTCCTCGTTTTGGGAAATGGTCGTAGGGTGGCTGGGACAACCCCGTCAGATCATGATGAAGATGGCTCATAGCCCCACTGGCCGCTTCCTGAATGACCATGGATTCGGACGTGCCATGCTCTTGGATACAGTATGGAGTACTTCCCACCACTTGTCTTGCAATAATGTTGATTACAGCTCGATACGCCTCCATTTCGGGTCCTCGATCCCGATGGTAGATGGCATACTCCGGGTGGTAAGTGAAGTTGGCTCACCACATCATATCCCGCAGCAATGCTGGGTATCCATCCACTTACTGAGCACGAGTCTCCTTAACCAAATACCAGCTGCTCATCTAAACACAAGAAGACAAGGTAAGTGAGCAAATTAGTTTGTAAATACAACTGAAAGTTGGGGTAAGAAATGACACTAAGATGGATGAGAAATAAAAGACTTTCATAACTTAAAGTTTCTGAAATTATTTTGCTATTTAGAAAATAATTTCACAGAAGACTCACTAATACTAACGACCATGCTATTTCTAACCTATAGTCAGTATGACTCTGATACCAACGTTGTGAGGACCACCGAAATCGAATCTGTTTCAAGTAAAGAGATTACACTAGAGGCATAACTCTTAATAGGGGATGAGCCCGATTTCAAGTCGCCGGATATATGTCTCGCATTAGCTCCCAAGATCAATGGCTAATACAAACATATCCTGAACAACATTGTACACAATCATACACAAGTCATACATTATTAAAAAGTGAGTTACATGGCTAGACTTAGTTACAAAAATTATACATGTGACCAAGCGGTCTACTAAACATAAACAGAAGTACGCAGCAGAAAAACAAATATAAAACACCAAAAGATCCAACTGAGTGTGCCCAACACCCGAAGGCAACAGAGTGGAGGTAGAAACAACATCATTCGTTAGCGTCGCCATATTTGGTGCTAACGGATGGATCGTAAGCATATTTGTTCTCACCTGCAATAAGTGGTTAATCTGTTGAGTATAGAAGGTACTCGCAAGTCTTACACAAACTAATAAAAGAAATTGTATGATAGAGCATATCCAAAGGATATGAGAATATACATGTTAAAGGTTGTCCAAAGGAAGGTTGTATTGGCATAAGTTTTGCATAAAGTGACAAGTTCTATTCCTACACATTCTATTTTGCAAAGGCCATTTTATAACCAAAATTTGGACCAAAAGAATTTAAGTGACATTGATATAATCATAAATCAAAACATAGCAAAGTGGCTATCCACTTTGATCAACTAACACGCATGAAAAACCCTTCATGCCAATACCAAGTTATACCCATGTCAATTTTATTCCAGAGTCTAACGATGATGTCTATCAAAACCAAGTATTGTCCATAACCGGGAACACGGATATTCAAATAGATTGAAAATCTTGCAGGGGTGTACATCTTTACCCACACGAATCAACTAGCCTGTAAGCCTCCGGATAATGACACACTTCCTTTGGTATGTCGACCGGGTAGATCGAGATTTGGTACTTTCTAGCAAGAACATATTATTGAGTTGAAACACCCATGCGCGACGAATCCCGCTTAGTACAAGCTACTGATAGAACCTTCTAGTGGGGCATGTAAGTTGCGTTGGAAATGCCAACCCAATGAATAGAAATTTAAAACTGTGCTCACTCGCACATATTAAATTGCAATCGAGTCCCTATGAACATATGATCAAACACATATGTCCTCACACCACCTGTGCTCCAACCCAATAAAATCATCCCCTTACTTGACCAAACCGGCCCCAATCCAGCATGTGGAAGTACGAGTAGTTCTTGGTATGACAGTCCAAAGTTTGGTCCTTGGTGATCGGGACAAGACTACCACAATACCCAATTCTCGTGCACGAAGGCACCCTCACTATCAATCACTTGTCCATATCTAAATAATATTTTAATAGACAAATTTTAGACTTAAAGCTCAGATTTGAAGATCTGAACAAAGAAACAAAATAAAATTGGTTCAATGTTTCCCATGATTGACAAGATAACCTTGCCAACCAAACTACCGAACTACTGACTTGCATGGCTAAGCATTCACATAAAGAGTAAATATACCAACATATGATATCTAACTTAAGCATAGCTGTATGGAATGATTAAGGGTAAGCCACAATGATTAGGACATAGCTAATTAGAATCATAAATTATTGATACACCAACATAGCATGCACACAATTATCATTGCATTTCAAAATACTAAATTACCAAAATTGGGATCAAAATAATGAAAGAGGATGCTTGCCTTGATGATATTCCACTTGTTCAACCTCAGGATTCTCAGATGTACATTCACTTGCGTCAGGCAATTCCGAATCTAAAAATAACAATAACAAATAAACATCGAGAAACCCTCGAAATACAAAAATGTTGAAAAATGCATGATAAATTTGCAGTAGTGAGGTTCTGATTTTAAATGAATTTAGGTGAAAATTTTAGTTTATTTGGAGTTCATATGAATTTTCTATGAATTTTATAAAGTTAAAGTTCCTAATGTATAATTAATTTAATTATCAAATTTCTCTGTAACATAGACATGTTTTAAAGTTATTCCAGATTAAAATTCAGTAAAAACTAAAACTAATAAAATTTATTTCACTTGATTTCGAGTTATAATAAATTACTTATGAATTTTTGAAGTTTAAGCCAATTTTAGTGTAAAAGTAAATCATTTTGGGATTTTAAAACGTAATGAAACTTTTTATACCGAAGCGAATCTAACTCCAGTCACTAACGAGCGGGACCCAGGTCAAGGGTTGACCTGGTCATTTTGACCCAGCTCCTGCCGTAGTGACGCCTAAAAGCGGATTTTATGAAATACGTTTTCCATTTACAAAGACATACTTTTGATTTTCAGCGTATAAGAAATACATTTCCCTTAATAGAAAACGTATTATATAACTTTACGCAACCACTTAACCAACCATATGGGCCCACACGTCAGCGACTCAACATTTAACCCGGTTGTTTTAAGTCTCTCGTTTTTCGCTCCTGGTCCCACTCGTCAACGAGACAATCAAGTGATTACGCAAACTTAAATAACATTGTAACCCTAATCCGACAATGGTTAAAGTTAACCGTCCAGCAACAGTGTTGTTGGGGTTTTCGACAACAGAGTAGCTTGCCCTCGTGAGCTTGGCTGGCGGCTAGCCAGCGCTGTGGTTCACAGCCGCGCAAAGCAAGACCCAAAATGGATTTGTCGGTTTTTTAGAACCGATCTTACGTAAAGATTGTTTGATTCGGGGGGTCTCCTATAATGGAATCACACAGAGAGATTGACACGGGTATTTTTATACAGGTTCAGGCCTTCTCCAGAGAGAATAACAACCCTACTCCTGTGTGTGTATGGTATTGAGTGTATTTCGTATAATCGGGAGAAAAGACTAAGGCTATTACAGAAGATAGTGTCTAACTGTCTTCCTGATTGCTTGTTGTCTTCTCCGATCGCCCCTTCCCCTCTTTCATTGTTGCCTTTATATAGTTGTGAAGGAATAGCTGTTTTCCTCTGCTGAAGATGCGCCTCATTAATTCTAGTAATGAGCGCACGTTAGCAGTAATCACCAGAATGATGACCCCTTCACGTCGCCTAGCAGTTATTTGTCAGAGATAATGGGGTATTACGTGCTATTACTTCGTAGAGTAACAGCATATGCTGCCTACTTGGATTCCTTAATCAATTGGACCCACTTGCCTGTAGGTTTTATTGATCATAAGGTAATCGTGGCAGACCTGGTCGTAGAAGAGCTTACGACTATGAGGTAGTCATAGAATAACTTACGACTAGGTAGCGATCGTAGAAGACCTTACGATCATATGGTAGTCGTAGCAAGACTTACGACTATGGGGGTGGTCATAGAAGAACTTATGACCACCTAATGGGCTTCTCCCTTGTAAATATAAGGGGTATACTTAGGGACCACATGATGTCATATTTACCCATAATGAGAATTATAGATAAAAGATAAAATGAGGATTATTAGATCCTCGTCATCTAGCCCCCCAGCTTTAAGTGAAAATAACTTACTTGGTTAAGGAGTCGTAGAAAGGTGGTCGAAGGAAAAACTCTTCGATATTTGTGTATTACTTTGACCAGAAATATACTTGGTCAAGAAGGTTGCTTACGACTATCATATAGCCGTAGAGAACTCCTACGATCACGAAGTGGTTGTAGTATTGTGATCAGAAGAAAATTCTTTCCGATTGATATTTCATTTGGCCAAAAAGACTTGGCCAAGAAAATAATTTTTGCTTGAGGTGTAAAAACGAACCTGATTTTCTTGGGCAGACAAACTTAGAGAATCGCAACCGTCTCTGATATGTCTGTTCGCTGGAGCGGTTCCCGAAACGATGGCAACCCTTGGATTTCCACCCCTTCAGCCCAAGCATGCGGTTATAAATACTTACGAGGGGTGAAACTTAGGTTTCTACTTTTTCCCAAATCACTCCCGCTGTTCATCGAGTTCTTGCCTTCTCCGCCGCCAACCCAATCGTGCCTTCTCCTAAAATCTTCCTTAATCCAAAACCTCCCCTTTCTGAGAGAGATGGCCGGGACTGTTTCTGAGTGGGCCGAGTCGGAGATGGATGCGGTGAAGATTCAAGCCTTAGTCGACGCTGGGAAGATTCCAGAGAAAGTTCTTGTGAAATGGATTGTGGCGGTTGGACAGCATTGGCCGTCGCGGGAGATTGGGCAAATCCCCGTCTTTCAGGCATATTGTGAGTGTGGCCTTCGATTGCCTGCTCACCCCTTTCTCACAATCGTACTCGAGCACTTTGGGGTGGAATTAGTGAACCTCGTTCCTAATTCCATCACTATGCTGAGTGTATTTGTGTACCTGTGTGAGGCATACCTGGGAATTCCTACGGACCTCGAGCTCTTCCAATACTATTATGGAATGGCCTGGCAATCTAGAATTGCTGGAAGTTGTGGTCTGAAGCTCCATGACGGGAAGTCAAGAGAGTATATTTAGATGTTTACCCTGTCTTCGTGGCCGGGATGGAGGAAGAGGTAGTTTTAATGGAAAATCACTCGAGATTGCAGCATTACTTTCGCGGGGAAGGCTGCCGAAAAGAATTCTTCCTAGGATTCGATTCCCGAGGATGTCAGCTGGATTGCTCCCTATATTCGAGCCATCAAGGACTTGAAGGATGAGGGGCTGACCGGATGGAATGTGGTGAAGGATTTCATCACACGTCGAATTAGCCCTTTGAAGAAACGAGTACCTCCTATGTGGAGGTACACGGGGCCAAAAGACCCAACCAGGGACTACGAAGCGGGTAAGTGAATCTTTGACTTAGCTCTCGGTTTGGTCTTTCTCAAAGTTGTCTAATGAATGTCTTTATCTATTTGCACAGATCTTCAACAGGCAGAGATTGATGTTCGAGTCAAACTTGTTTGTGAGAAATCTCCGTCGCTCAGAGTGGCAGCTCCTCGAATCCTTGTGGTTTTATCCACAGAGGAAAAGATGGTTCACCTAAAGGTAATCAAGAGTTGATTTTATCCTTAGGACTTCATAGTCATAGAAAGTTCTTACGACTAGGTAGTGATCGTAGAAAATCTTACGATCAAGGAAATGTTGTAGAAAAACTTACGACTGGATAGTGATCGTAGAAGATCTTACGATCAAGGAAGTGTCGTAGAAAAACTTACGACTAGATACTGGTCGCAGAAAATCTTACGACCGGTCAGTAATTCTTCTTTTTCTGTTTTTCTTTACAGAAAGTAGGTATGGAAAACCGTCAGGACGATGAAGAGGTCGAACTAATAACCATTGGTGCAGGGATGACAACGGACAAAGGCCCTGCTCCTCCGACTAAGAAGCGTCGACTCACGAAAGTCGCCGATAAGGGAGGAGCAAGCTCGAGTTCTTTTATTTCGACCAGATCCTCCGCAAAGTCTGTGGCAGATATGGCTGCAGCAGAAGCCGAGGTTGAAGCAGCTGAAGCTGAGGAGGTTGAAGCAGTCGAACCTCTTAAGCGCAAACCCCGCAAGGGCAAGGTACCCTTTTATTATGACAAGAAAACTTTCGCAGTTTCTGCCTCTCCTAGTTTTGTCAAGCAACTAGAAAAGGAGAACTAGAAGGACTTTATGTCTTTTGTGAAGGACAATGCTGATCCAGCAGAGCCTACGGTTGAGGGTAGCGCTGGTCTTGGAGTGGTCGAGACTAATCTAGGCCATTCGGAAGGTCAAGAGACTAGGGAGATGGTTCCTGTTCAAGATCCACGACTAGACGTGGTCATGGCGGAGCCCATTCTTCAACTTGAACTCCGACCAGACGTGGTCGTAGAAAAGAAGTCGAAGAAATCTTCCATTGGGAAGATGACTCCTAAGTTCCTGGTTAAGTCCAGAGTGCAAGGGGTATGTGAAACAGACTAAAGTGTAAGAACAGCATTTACCTTTCACTTTTCACAATTTGACTTGCTTTCCTTTTGTTGATTTTAGCCTGACTCCTTTAGCCCCCGAGGACGCTTCTATTGAGAAGCCCATTGCTACCTCTCCAGCGGATGGAGAGATGACAGCGGAAGTGGTCGAAGGATCATCCACAGCCCGGGTGGTGGAGGAAGTCGTGGCTCCTGAAGTGGTTACCACAACCACTGAGATAGTAGCTACGACCACGGAGGTGGTAGCTACGACCACTGAGGTGGTCGCTACGACCACTGAGGTGGTCGAGGAGACAGCAGAGGCGGCTATAGAAGCCTCTGGCGAAGGTGGTGATGTAACTGACCACCGTGCCGGGAAGGAAATCGTTGCAGACGTTGCTCCCGGTATCCAAAGAGAAGCTGCAGTTATAGAATTAGAAGACGAAGAGTATTTCAACTTCTGTACTGATTTCTTTGGGCCTGCTTCTATCGTAGGGTCTTCTACTTTTAGATCCCGCGATCGAGTCCCTCATCCCAAAGATATTCCCAACAGAGGGGACACTTTTGATAATGAGCGTCTCGAGAAGGTTTGGTGGAATCAAGTCGCGAAGATAGACAAGCTGAAGAGTCCAGAGATGGTTTTCTCAATGTTTGCTCGGTCGACCATGGACGTAAGTATTTAAGGATACTTATACATGTGACCTTCCCTTGCTTCTTATTGTCTTTCTTTTTGCAGAAAGCTCTAGAACAAATTGACACTGTTGGTGAATATCACCGACAACTTATAGATCTACGACAAGAGAAAGCAGAACTCTGCGAACAGGCAGAGAGGTGGTAAGTCACTGTTATTCGTAGTCGTTTTTTATTAGACTACTTATATAGTGCTTACGGAGTTTGTCGTGGAAAAACTCACGATTAGGTACTAGTCGTAAAAAACTTACGACCAGAGGCTCTGTCGTAGAAGAACTTACGACTAGATCAATGGTTGTAGAAGAACTTACGACTAGATCAATGGTTGTAGAAGAACTTACAACCAACTGACCGATGCTCATATCCACTCTTATCCTTTATAGGTTAAATAGTGACGAAAAGACCCTAACCGACTCACTCGATTATGAAAAAGAGGAGTCGAGAAAGCTAGGGGAAGAGAAAGAAGACCTCTTGAAGAAGCTTCAGGAGGCTAACTCTGCAACTGAAAGATTGCAGGGAGAGATAAACAGTAAGTGCTGAACTTAAGACTGCTTATGTCGTTGATCTTTACCTTTTTAACTCTTACTTCTTTTCAGAAAAAGAGGACGAAATGAGAAAGCTCCAAATTGAAGTTAAAGATAAAACTTTGGTCGTTCACGAGATTTCTCGTATCGCCAAAGATAAAGATCAGGAAATTGAGAGGCTTAGAACTCGACGAGCAGGTAAACAATTCTTTACTTGTAGTTCTTTACGAGTTCTTTTCCTTTTCTGACTCCCACTTCTTTTTAAGAAATTGAGCTCGAACTGGGAAGGCTCGAAACTAGGGATCAGGAAAAAACCCTGATCCTTAACGAGACTGTTCGCATTGCCAAGGAAAATGCAAAGGACATCAAATTATAGGAGAAGCGGCATGCTGAGACCATTGCTTCCCATAACGAAGAAATCAAGAAGTTAGATTCTCAACTAGTAGGTAAGGAATTCTTTTACCTGTAATTATTTTTGTTTTTTTTCATCCTCTAGGAGTTTATTTTTGCTTGACCAGTCTTATTCTTTTCAGAGCAAGTGGTCGAAAATAAACAACTCCGCGAGGCTTCGACTCGTAACCAACAGGAGATGAAGTCGATGAAGACTAATCTTCAAGGCAACATCATGCTCCTGAACAATATACTTGGTGAGCTATGCAGTGAGGGAAAAACTCCTCAAGATGATACGATAGCTGCTCACATAAGTACTATTGGGGAACAAGTCGAGACTTTGCAAGAACTGGTGACCACTCTGAAGGCCAACCAAGCTGAGTCAATCAAGGAGGCGGTCGAAGGTGCAATAAGTTATGCATCAGCAAAACTTAAAGCTCATGACCCCAGCCTTAATGTACAACCAATCGAAGTCGACTTCGACTGCCCTAAGGCAGAAGTAAGTCGTCTGATTAAAGAAATGCAACCAGTTGGCAGGAAGGTCTCGGAGGAGATGCGACTGGGCTCTCCCTCCTCAGAGTAGTTTGTAAAAAACCTGTGAGAAACAAGCTTTTGTTGATGTATTATATAATCCATCTTGTTTCCTGCAAATCATCTTGTCGCGTAGTTAGTAACTCAAAAGATAATTAACGAAATAAAGACTAAGAATTGAAGTCAAATTAATAACTTTATCCTAGCCCCCGACTATTTGCTTAGTTTGTTTAGACAAACTAAGTAAATAGTGTTAAAAAGGGTTTCTGAAAACAGAGAGGTTTGGCTAACTTGTAGTTTTTTGGTCACGATTGTCATGCACTAGTCGAAAGAGTGGGAACGAATCGACACTAGGAAGTTCTTTCTAGTGGGCCGGACCACGTGCAGAGTGGAAAGGTTTCGACTAGGTGATGTTACCATTTCCGACCAGTTTAATCAAATCGAGAACGGCAACTTGAGTTAAGCAAACGTCTAGAGGACTTTAAAAAATTCGTTCGCCCTTCCTTGGTGGACTCGATAAGTCTGTCCTGGTAGCAAAAGTAGGAAACTGAACAATGGTAGGAAGTTCCTTCTAGTGGGCAGGACTACGTGCAGAGAGGAAAGACTTCGACTAGATGTGTCTCTTCCTCCGACCAGTTGAGACGGAACGAGTACACCAAAGGCGGTTGAATAAATCTAAGAAAGTACACTCTGCTTAGAGTATTTTTCAAAATCACTGAAGAAATAAACTAAGGTGAAAAGAGCTGGCTTTAAGAATATTTTGACCAAATAGAACCCAATCTCTTTGTATTGGCAGCAAAAGTGAGTAACGAGTTGACACTAGGAAGCTCCTTCTAGTGGGCAGGACCACGTGCAGAGGGGAGAGGCTTCGACTAGGTGATGTTACGTGCCTTTCGACCAGTATAAAGAAAACTGGGTGTTTGGAATATAGTCGAAAGATTATGAAAGCACTACTCAAAAGTAAGACAATAGAGGTAGAGAGAACCTGAGTCTTTATTGTCTGAATAGTTGGTTACACATAAAATTTGCGTAACTGGTCGATGTTCTAAGAATTCGAGAGAACCTGGCCGTCTTCCATTGCCAATCATACTGACCCTGGCCGGGTAACTTCGACCACTGTGTAAGGACCTTCCCACTTGGGAGAAATTTTATTCCGATTAGACTTGGATTAGCAGAGCCTCAATACCAAGTCACCTATAGCAAGGCTGCGAGGTTGGACCTTACGATCGTAGTATCTGCGCAGGACTTGTTGGTAGACTGCTGAACGGATTAAGGCCTGGTTTCTCCTTTCTTCGAGTAGGTTAATATCATCCGCTCGAAGTTGTTCCTGGTTGAGTCATTGAAAGTTTCACTGCCTTGACCAGATTTTAGTTCCGGAGGAAGCATGGCTTCGGCTCCGAAGACTAGAAAAAAGGGTGTTTCTCCTGTAGCCCGACTAGTAGTCATACGAACTGCCCATAATACGGAGGGTAACTCTTGTACCCAAGCCCCTGAGCGCTTGACGAGCTGGTCGAAGACTCAAGTTTTAATTCCCCGTATTATTTGGCCGTTTGCACGTTCGACTGCCCCATTGCTTTGGGGATGTGCCACAGAAGCATAACATAATTTGGTACCCAACTCGTCGCAAAATTCCTGAAATTTTACGCTCGAAAATTGTTTACCATTATCTGTAACTATTCGACTTGGAACTCCAAATCGAGTAATTACGCATCTCATCATGAACCGTTTTGCTGCTTCCGTTGTTATCCCAATTACAGGTTCGGCTTCGATCCACTTTGTGAACATATCAATAGCCACAAAAAGGAACTCGAAACCTCCTGGAGCTTTGGGGAACGGTCCCAGGATATCGAGACCCCAGGTCGCAAAAGGCCAAGAAAGAGGTATTGTTTGTAATGCTTGAGCTGGTTGGTGTATTTGCCTGCTATGAAACTGGCATTAGACACACCTTAACCAACTCTTTAGCATCGACAGGTGTTGGGCAAGAGAAACCTTGTCGAAAGGCCTTACCGACCACCGCTCAGAGGAAGCGTGAGTTCCACAGATGCCACCGTGTATGTCGTGAAGGAGTGTTAATCCTTCGCTCTGCGGAATGCATCGCATGAGTACCCCTTGAGTGCCTCATTTATAGAGGACTCCTTTGACCAAAATATACATTTTGGCTTTTTGGGATAAGCGATCTGCCTTGGGATCGTATTCGGGTACGGAACCCTTCTGAAGATACTCGTAGATGGGAGTCATCCATGTATCTTCGTATTCTAGAGAGGCCGTCTCAATAGGAGGTGTCTCTGGCTCTTGAACTAGGGACGGCTTCTGGAGTTGTTCCAAGAAGACTCCTTTTGGTACTACAGATCGGGAAGAAGCCATTCGAGCAAGCTGGTCTGCGAGAAAATTATCCTTTCGAGGGATGAATTGTGCCTCGAAACCCAAAAAAATGCTTTTCTAGCTTACGTACCTCTGATAAGTACCAAGACATTGTAGGGTTAGAGCACTGGTACTCTTTCCTGACTTGATTCACGACTAGTTGAGAGTCTCCCCTCACGAGTAGTCGGCGAATCGAGAGTGCTTCGAGCTTCGTATGCCGCCTAGCAAACCTTCAGATTCTCGCCACGCTATTAGTGGCCCGAAAGTTTAATTGTATGGCATACTTTAAGGTTTCTTGGTAGGAGATACCAGACCACCCAAAATTTCGAGCCACTTAAAGTAAGTGACCCGTCAGTACATCGATCCAATCGGTCGTGGGAATCAGATCGGGATCCCGAATGCTCAGATTTGTCCATTCGCGACAAAGTCCGCCAAGATCTCGATTTAACGCCGTTCGGGACACGAAATGGAGGTCAAACTCCCCAAGTTCGACCGACCATTTTGCCATGCGTCCCAATCGTTTCACTACTACGTAAATGCTAATATCGACGCCGATCACGCACGGTTCATCGAAACCGCTCAGATAAATACAATCTCGACGGTTTTTGTTACCCACCGCCTCGTGTTATTCTCGCGCTAAAACCGCTCAGGAAGATGTCATATCACAGACGGTTCATGTTTGGAACCGCTCGTGATACTTCACGACGGTTCCCAACATGAACCGCTCGTGATATTACCCAATATCACGATTTTTTTTTTAGAACCGCTCGTGATACTTCACGATGGTTCCAAACATGAACCGCTCGTGATATTGCCCAATATCACGAGGCGGTTTTGTTAAAACCGTCCGTGATAATTAACTCATCACAGACGTATATATATAGCTCCGCCTCCCCGGCCAAAACAGATATAGTCTTCTTGATCTCCATATCTCTGGCGCTACGATAGGTCCATCGCCGTTCCATGCCCGGTTTGAGTACATCGCCTCACCTCACCGAGGTGGGCTGGTCCATTTCACCAGATATTATCGCCGAGGAGCTTGCCACCGCCGCCTCGTTTCACCGATCGACGACCCACCAGCGCTTTGACCTTTCCCGACTTTCATTGACACCTTCCTCGTGATCGAGGTGACATAATCAAGCATAAGCATCCTTTAATTTGAGTAGTTTCAGTGTTTACGCCAAATCGCTAGTTTCAGCGCCCATGTGGGACATCACCGCGGTTCGCCTCAAAGAGACCTTAGGCCGAGAGCCACGACTATATAGCAATGCGATGTCACCCCTAAGCCCGCTTTGAGCTTCAAATTAATCCTACTGTTTTTAATCATTTAGTTAATAAACTAACGAGTCTATGACATGTGGGATCGCCATAGATTTTATAAATAAAATCATGAAATAAAAAATGAGTCAGCGACAAGTAGGGCCCACATGTAAGTTAATAAAATCCGAAAAATGTAAAAATGAAAAAATCGTAATTAAGCCTCGTAAAATACGCCGAAAGTCATCACCCTTTTATTTATTTTCGTGGTTTTCAATACGAACCGTGTGATGGACCGGTTGATGTACACCGAGAACCGTGTGAGTGAAGAGTACATTAATGGCGGTTCCGCTTACAAGAGCCGAGGAGGATATGTTGAATAAGGGCGGAATATATGTATTGTCCATGCATTGACCGCGAGAATCAAGATGTTTAACAACCGAGCGCAGATCGAAGCACACTTGATTCAAGGGGTTTCAAAAAGGGTTATACATGTTGGACCACCACGGTGAAGAGCATATTATACAGAAGTCAATGATATGCATATTATACAGAAGTCAACGATATGCCGAATGATGTCGATTGTGGTTCCGATTCGGATAGGCCGCACGATGACAATCTAGATCGAGATGCCATGATGCGAAGGAAGCGTGATGAGAGGGAGTATGTTCAATTCCGGGCGTGATGGAGGACTCAGAGAAACCTTTGTTCCCGGGCCGCAAGTCGAATACACAAGGTTGTCATCCGTGCTTAAACCGCTGAAATTGAAGGCAAGCAACGGTTGGTCCGACAAGAGTTTCACGGAGTGTTAGGTCTCTTAGCGGACATGCTTCCGGAGGGAAATGAGTTGCCCAAAACCACCTACAAAGCCAAAAGGTTCTTTGTCCATTGGGAATGGAAGTAGAAAGAATACATGCATGTCCGAATGATCAGATCCTCTACCGTAACGAGTATACAAACATGCATGTATGTCCGTGTGCAACGATCCCGATACAAGCGTAAGAAGCAATCGATGACGACGAGGAATCGAGGTGAAGAAAGGACCTCCGCTAAGGTGGCGTGGTATCTTCTGTAATTCCCCATTTGAAGCGGTTTTTGTAACCCAAAGAATGCAAAATCTGTTGTATTGGCACTCAGAGGAGCGTAAGAATGACGGAAAGTTAAGACACCTGCTGATTTCGCCAAAGGAGAAACATCGATAGGAGGTTTGCGACTTCGGTGGAACCGAGGAATATAAGGTTTGGATTGAGTACAGATGGAATGAATCCTTTCGTAACATGAGCAATGACATAGCACTTGGCCCGTGACGCTCAGATTCTACAACCTTCCTCCTTGGTTGTGTATGAAGCGGAAGTATATTTTGTTGTCGATACTTATCCAAGGGCCAAGCAACCTCGGGAATGATATTGATGTGTACCTAGCACCATTGATGGAAGATCTAAAAATACCGTGGATTGAAGGGTGCAGGTATGGGATGCGTATAAACGAGAGAACTTCACTTTACGTTCCTTGTTGTTCTCGCACCATAAATGATTATCCCGCCTTACTAACTGTCGGGCCGAGTACAAAAGGGCCAAAGCCAGACTCACCGCTTAGATGATACCGAGAGTGTGTGGCTGAATCACTCGCAGAAAACCGTGTACATGCGTCATCATAGGTTCCTTCGAGGGCTCACCCATACCGCAGATGAAGAAACAATTGACGGAGAGAAGGAGGACGATTCGGCTCCAAGGCATTTAAGCGGAAAAGAGGTCTATGATATGGTTAAGGATTTAGATGTTGTGCTTAGAAAGGGATGTAAATCGAGGACAAGTAAGAAGAACATGTGGAAGAAGAGATCAATATTTTGGGACTTACCTTATTGGGAGCACCTAGAAGTTCGCCATCGCATCGACGCCATGCATGTAGAGAAGAATGTATGTGACACTTGATTGGTCTCTTCATCAACATTCGTGACAAAACAAAGGATGGTGTCAACGCACGGCTTGACTTGGTTGATATGGACATCGACTGAGTTAGCACCAACAAGGACCGATAAAGGACTAACGTATCTTCCTCGCTTGTTACACTCGTCCAAGGCCGAGAGAACCGAACTGTGCGGTGCTTGCATGGCGTGAAAGTTCCGCCCTGCATACTCGCCAACATGAAGAAACTTGTTTCGATAAAAGATTTGAAGTTAATTGGCATGAAGTCTCATGATTGTCATGTGTTGATGACACAAATGCTCCCTGCTGTAATTAGAAGTATTTTGCCGATCAAGGTCCGAGAGACAATCATGAGGTCGTGTTATTTTTTAACACAATTGCTCGAAGGTCATCGATCTCGGCGACTAGATGCTCGCAGACGAGGTGGTGACGACACTATGTGATCTTGAGATGTATTTCCTCCGTCGCTTTTTCGATATCATGGTCCATCTCATTGTTCATATTGTGAGGGAGATAAAGATGTGCGGCCCGTGTTCCTACGTAGCATGTACCCGCTCGAGAGGTTCATGGGAATTCTCAAGTCATATGTACGGAATCGATCTCGCCAGAGGGCAAGATCATCGAAGGTTATGCAACCAAGAGGTCATTGAGTTCTCGCCGATTACATGGCTCAGTCGAACCGATAGGTGTGCCTCGATCTCGCCATGAGGGGAGGCTCGAGGGTATCGGACCATCGGAAGGAAAGCAATCACTCCAAATATGGATGCGTATGCTCAAGCCCATTTCACGGTCTTGCAACACATGGTGAAGTGTCCTCAGATATCGACCAAAGACAAGGACGTGCTTCGCAATGTAATCCGCCGCGGCCGATGTTTGGATCACGAGACAACACAACAAACGGTTCAACCAATGGTTGAAGGAGCGACTTGCTAGGAGATCGTCAAGTGATATCTCGACATGGTTGGCAAAAGGGCCAACATTTACAGCTTGTAACATGGCGAGGATACGACATAAATGGGTACACATTCTATACGCAGCTCGGGATATAAAAAGCACTAACCGTAACAGCGGTGTCCGTGATAGATGCATTCAAGACCGATGGGTGAGGAGCTCCTACTATGGGCAAATAGAGGAGATATGGGAGCTCGACTACGTGCTTTTCAAGATCCCCTATTTGGTGCCGTTGGGTCCATCTCCCACAGTGAAGGTCGACAAGTACGGCGTCACTACCGTGGACCTCGAACGTGTTCGGATACAAAGACGAACCATTCGATCAAGCAACCAAGTTGTTCAAGTCTTCTATGTTACCGAATTCGGCAAATAAGAAGCGCCACGTAGTTCTTCATGGAAAAAGGAGGATTGTCGGAGTTGAGAATGTAGTGGACGAGGAAGAATACAATCAATTTGACGAGTTGCCTCCTTTCGAAACGGCATAAGGGTCGAGGAAGAAGAACATGACGTGAAACTAGCTACATACGCGTCGATCATCATGAAGGGCTAATTTTTAAAGATTAATTGAACAATGTGTGTATATGTATATACATTCGATGAATGGTTAATTTTAGTTCATTTGAGTTAATTAATTGATTTGTACCGTGAAATGGATGTGATTGTTTCTCAAATGAATGTGAATTGATGTATATACATGTATTTGTTGTCTTTTTCGCTTGTTTCAGAGGGCATGGCTAGCATTTCCGAGGCTAGCCAATAAATGATCGATCTAGATATTAACCAATACAAAATAATATCACGACGGTTTGAACTACGCATCGCTCACATGTATATCATGACGGTTGTTTATCAAAACCGCTCGTGTTATATATATATCACGACGGTTGTTTATTAACACCGCCTATGATACATCATATATCACTGAGCGGTTCTAAGTTAGAACCGCTCGTGATATATCATATATCATGACGGTTGTTTATTAAAACCGCTCGTGATTCATCACATATCACGACGGTTGTTTATTAAAACCGCTCAGGATATATCACATATCACGACGGTTCTAAGTTAGAACCGCTCAGGATAGGTATCATGACGGTTCTAATTTAGAACCGCTCGTGATGTACATCCCTATTTACATTCGGACTCTAGCTAGGGTTTGCCGCTACCGCCACTCTCAAACGATTAAGTTTCTCAACTCCTCTCGCTCCTCCTCCCCGAGCCTGTCGCCACTGGCCTCGACGCCGCCTCGAGCCCGGCGCCATCCTCCCCGATCCTGTCGACGCCGCCTCCTCCTCGGCCCGGCCGCGCCTCCTCCCTACAGCCCGACGCCGCCCCCGAGCCCACCGCGCCTCCTGCCCCAAGCCCGCCGCCTCCTCCCCTCCCCCGAGCCCAAGCGCCTCCCCTTCGACGCCGCCGCTTGCTCAGATCTTGCTCCTCGCTTTCGTCTGTCTCGCCGACGCCTAAAGGTAACCAATGCCGAAGTTACCGATCGAATTTCACGCCTTTCCCTAACTATTTCTATCAATAATCTGTCATGGTCCTTCATGATAATTGTACATGTTTTAGGAATTTGTATTTGTTCTAGTCATTATTCATATGGTATTTGTTTTGATATCGCCATCGAATACATTGCAATGATAATTCTATTTCTTGTGAAGATGTCTTCCGCTCATTCTCGAGTCATCGCTACCATGTGTCTCGATGATGCACCATCCTCTCGAACAATATCCAACCGCGTAGAAGAAGAGGAATATCGAAAAGGCCCACGGGCCGATTTACCATCACGGAGGTCGATCACCGGGACCCTATCAATCCTCGCCGAAAGCGCCCCGTGATTCCGGAGAATGGTCGGAATAGTTGCACGGAACGGGTCAAGATCACTTATGATTCGTGGAAGGTGGTGCCCGACCATCGAAAACCGCTATGTTGGCGGAAATTTCGCATCGCTCGAGATCCCTAAGAACTCCCGACTCGGCGACGACACGCGCTGTTACAGCGCAAAGCGTGGAAGAACTTCAAGAGCATGCTTGTCAAGAACTACGTGGAGAAGGATCCGCCGCCTTCCACAAGTATCTATTCTTGGAAGAGTCTCGGCCGAAGTTTGTGGCGAAGAAGACGACAAATGAATTTAAGAGTGAAAGTGCGGCGCACATGGCCCTCCAGCAAAAACAAGCACCCCACGCACTCGGCACTGGTATGCGTAAAGCCCCGATATGGAGGATCAGAACAAAGAAAGCGCTTGAATCTCTCCATGCTATTTCCCGAGATCACTAATGCGCTACCGACAAAGGGTTATTTGCGAGGTTATGTATTCGCCCACGGGAAGTGTACTTTCCAAACCCCAAGACCGTGAAGTGTCCCAACGCTCGTAAGATATCGAACTACCTAGTTTGTAATTACTCCATAACTTCATAGGAAGTGAAATGACATGTCGGGCTATATTGCGATAACGTTGAGTGCACAATCTTCCCAAGGCTCATTCCAGCGAGATAGGGAGAAGATATACTCTCTGCGCCCTAGGAAACAAGTGAGCATCCGGTCGCACGAGAGGCGCCGGTGTTTTTGTTACATGGGAACAATGGTTCCAAGCGACTCGGATCGCATCGAGTAGGAAGAGAGCCAAAGCCGAGCACGATGCAAAGCTACGAGAGGATCTTCGTGCATCCTCGAGATGAGCTCATCGAAAATTCAATCAATCCTTTGAGGAAAGGATTCGTATGCTCGAGCAAAAGCAGATAGAGACCTTTGAGGAAAGGATTAAGGGATTGCAAATGCCAAGTCGGTTGGAAGCCCCTACCCCTACTATACCGCTTAGCCGCCCCCAAACATCCGAGTAGTCTGGCGTCCAACCCTAACCCTACCACAATAGGTGATGACAGATTTTCGTCGATGACATCCGTAATAATTATTATCTCCGAATGCTCAATCCATTGATAGGCCTGCTGGAGTAGCTAATTTTGTATCGTTATGTACGAGGTGGCTACGGCGCAAGCTCCAAGTGAGATATGTCTCGCTGTTCTAGATGTCGCTTGGGGCGGTGTATCCATCCGATCGGAGCTTTGGTGCACGGTGCAAATCTAGCGCCGGTTTCGCAAAAGTGAATGTGGACGGTGTTTGTGCCAATTTCGAGGCCGCCCCGCTGAAAATTCTCCCAAACGATGAGGTCATGACTCTAGGGCAAGCCGCTGGAACATTCATCCAAAGGGTCCAAGGAGGACATCCGCCGAGTTACCTCGGTGTCAACTTCACGGAATGTCTGCGAACGGCATCAAGTCCACGGACCGACCGCACCGGCTACTCAGACCGACATGGCAAGGGCCCGCCGATCACATGCATCTACACTCGGCTCACCGACTCTTGTGAAGTCGACCTATACAAAGCGAGGCAAAGAAGGGCAAGGGCAAATCAAGACGATCGAGTCCTCTCCTAATATCCCCTTCTGCCGCTGGGTCTGGCGGAAATACAAGCCAGCGAGCCGCTGTTCGAGAAGTTAGACAGCCCTACCCTAGGATTTGGAGTGCACGGAATTGCATGCATGGTACATGGAATACCCAACAAGCCGTTGATCAACGATGCTCGGTGTCACCGTCAAGTTCAAGGAGCATCATTTTAACCACGTGTATCAAGACGCCGTCTTCACGGTGACCTTCGACGACTTGTTCGTCTCTTCAACCTCGACGAGCTCGACGCCTCAATCATACGATGTCGAGTAATCGTAAGTGTGTACAATCACGGTCAATGTTCGTAATATCGATAAATGTTATATATAACTCCTAGCTTTTGTATAATAGATACATGATCCGTGAAGCCGAAAGAAGGAAATCACCGTAGGTTTCTCGACCCACACATTGTCTTCGAAAGAAGCATCACGGCGTAATGCAACATTCGCCGAGAATTACGTTATAGATTTTTTCATGGCTCACCGCAACAAGGAATTCATACTTTTGCCCTACAACCGTAAGTAAGTAGTGTTGCACCTGGCTATACTTGTTGATTTGTACTTTATAAGCAACACTAACTTAGGTTTAATGACCATGCCGACATACCGTGTAGGTTCCATTGATTCTAATTGTAATTATACCAAAACGGAAATACGTAATATACCTAGATTCCCACAGAGGGCCACTCACAACTTCACAACTATCCGGAGTTTAATCATCGTAAACACATTTCTCCATAGAAACTCTATTGTAGTCTTTCCTTCCTTTGCAATGGCTAAGGCTAACTTCTTGGAGTCACGAGGGTGTTCGACGTGTTACATGCTAAAGGATGGAATATCAAGGGAAGGACGCCGCAACATGATCAAACATTCCCTGACTTGCTAGCTAGTACACATTAATCCTATATAACACTTCGTAGCAATGCCTCTCGAACTAACCAATTCTATTTTTGTAAAGGCCACCAAAGAGCCACCGGCCGCAACGCGTCTGTGGATACTATGTTTGCCACAACATGCAACTACTCATCGGTTCCGCGATCACCAATGATCCTCGTGTTTGTCAATCTTTCAACAATTATTTCATATATGCTTACCAATTTATATAAGCCCTAATTTAACCTTCATATCGACAAAGTTGTAACATCGCGAAATCGTATGGAACAGAGCGAGCTCATAAAAATTCGATCACACCTTGCGCCATTCCCTAATGCATGTGTCATAAATCCAAATGGGAGTTTCCACAAGGTAGCAGATTGAACTTGATTGAGATAGATTGAACATAATGGTACATGTGTGTAAATTAATGTACATTAATGGTTAAATTTAGTTAATTGATTTGTGAATTGATGTGTGCTTGTTTCGAAATGAATGCAATTTTGATGTGCTTCAAATGAATGAGAATTGGATGTGCTTGTTTCAGAGGGCATGGCTAGCATTTCGAGGCTAGCCAATAAATGTAAATAGATTTAGCAATGCAAAGACTACCACGAGACGATGCAGAGATGAAACCGCGTGCGATCGACTAGACGGCAAGTCAGAGATGAAACCGCTCGTGATAGTGACTATCACACGGTTTCATATCACGCGTCGGTAGTTCATCATCTGCACGGTTTCATCTACGCATCGTCGTGATCATCACTATCACGCATAGCGGTTTTATCTACGACCGTGCGTGGTAGTCGAATATCACGCACGGTTTTATCTACGCATCGCTCGGTAGTCGATCATCATGCACGGTTGCATCTACGCATCGCTCTGTGATAGTAGTATTACGCACGGTTCAAAAACCGTCTGTGATGACCATTAGCATTATCGACCCATAAACTCGCACGGCTCACCAACCGCTCGTGATGGCGCGGAACCGCTCAGAAGGCCTTTTTCGTAGTAGTGTTTCCTATTATGGAGGATCGCTTCCCAAGGAAACTCGCACGCACAACTATTTTGTGCACCAAAATAATGCCGCAGCTTCTCAAGACATGAGGAGGGCATATAGAAGTTTTTGGACCGAGGGTAACGCTCCTTAGGCCCGTGTAAAACTTCACTAATGTAGTAAACCGATCGCTGTATGCCACCTTCTATGACCAAGATCGCGCCATCGCTTGTGGCGTGGCAGCTAGGTAAATTAAGAGCGCTTTTCCGCTTTGGAGAAACCAAAATAGGAGCACTCAGAAGATACCTCTTGACATCCTCAAAGGCAGCATTTTCCTCGTTCAATCACTCAAAACCTTCGTGTTTCCTTAGAAGTTTAAAGAAAGGTAGTCTTTTTTCTCCTAGTCGTGCGATGAAATGACTTAAAGCCGCCATGCACCAAGTGAGTTTCTGGACTTCTTTCTTTGTGGTTGGAGGGCGCATTTAGAGAATGGCCTTTATCTTTTCGAGATTTGCTTCGATTCCCCGTATAGATACTAGGAATCCAAGCAATTTTCCTAAAGAGATTCCAAACACACACTTCTCAGGATTGAGTTTTAAGCGGTGCTTTCTGAGGTTGTCGAATGTTTCTTGTAGGTCAGTGATATGATTAAATTTCTTCATGCTTTTAACGACTAGATCATCAACATAGGCCTCCAGATTTCGGCCTAGTTGAGATGAAAAGGTCGATTGCATCAAGCGTTGAAAAGAAGCGCCGGCATTTTTTAAACCAAATGGCATTTTGACATAGCAAAATATACCAAATGGTGTAATGAATGCGTCTTTTCTTCATCATCTAGACACATATTGATCCGGTGGTATCCGCATATGCGCCTCTAAAAACTTAACATTTCACATCCCGCAGAGAATCAACCAACCGATCGACACGAGGTAAAGGAAAATTATCTTTTGGACAAGCTTTATTAAGATCGGTGAAGTTCACGACATACGCCCATTTGCCGCTTGACTTCCTAACCATGACAGATTAGCCAACCACTGGTGGTTGACTTCTCTTATAAAGCCCGCTTAAGTAGCTTATCCAATTCGATTTAATAGCATCTCGCCGATCGGGGCAAAATCAGTAACTTTTGTTTTACGGGTACTTTGTCAGCCGTAAGGCTAGCCTCGCGGCTCGATCACCTCTCGGGGACTCGGGCATGTCGGATGCTTGCCACGCGAAGACGTCTCAAGTAGCTCGAGGAAGGTGATGAGGGCGTCTTCCTACTTGGGGTCGGAAGTATCCCCAATGCGAATAGTCTTCGAGGGCTCCCCTGCGTCCAGAGGAACCTCTTTGACCTAGTCGTTCGGCTTTAGTGCAGCTTTAGGTTTCGACTTGCTAGTCGAAGGCTGACTTTCTTCTCGAGTTGGTATTTGACCAACCATCTCGAGGGATCGACGGCCGCAGGTATATGCTATCTTTTTGTCACAATGAATTGTGATCACTCCTTTGGGACCTAGCATCTTAAGACATTGATACCCGTAATGAGTAGCCATTAAGAATTTTGCCAAAGTTGGTCGTCCGAGTATGACGTTATATGCCGTATCGAAGTCGACCACATCAAAGGAGATTTTCTCTATCCTGAAATTACTTGGTGAACTAAATGTTAAAGGAAGAGAAACTTGGCCAATAGGTTTGGCCGAAAACCCCGGTACGATCCCATGAAAAGAGTATCGTACCGGTCTTACCTTTGTCCTGGGTACCTGCATCTCGTCCAGGGCATTCGTAAACAAGATGTTTAACGAGCTATCACCATCAACTAAAACTCGATTGACCCAACAATTGTTGATGGTGGGTTCGACCACGGTCGGATATCGACCTGATCGAGTCGAAGGAATCTGGCAGTCACCCTTCTCGAAGGAGATGGTGACTTCCGACCACTTTGGTAATTTATTGATGAGAGGAGGATCTATGGAGTTTACCTCACGCTCGCGACTTTTTAAGTCGCTCGCTTTGATTCAGATGCCGATGATCCCCCGTAGATATGCTTGATGGTATGCTGCAGATCCTAGAACGGCATCTCCTCATCGTCATCTGACGACTTAGGACCACTCGTTTGCCCTACCTGCTCGAGAGTGGGAAGTGGTCCTTTGCTGTTGTAGTAGTCCTCGAGCTTTCATTGGAAGACTCGGCAGTTGCGAAGGTCATGTCCTTCCTTTTTATGGAAAGGACACCACCTAGGCTTGTCATTCTTCCGATCGGAGTGCTTACCTTTTCCTTGGTCGGAGTATGACTTGGAGGTTCGTGGCTCTTTATCGTTCACAGCCAAGACCTCCTTGGAACCACTGGTTTGGGGTTTTTGACCCTTCGCCTTGTTCTTGGATTTCTTTGCTTTCTTATCCTTCTTCTTACCAACTTCGCTTGGCTCTCGAGAGGTATTGCCTTCTCGATCGATTGTGTTGTTCCACTCGACCGCTTCAGAAGCAGTCGCATATCGATCGGCCATCTCAAAGAGCTCGGCGACAGTAGTGGGAGGATTCAAAGCGATATCTTCTGTTATCCTTCTACTACGGACTCCTTGCTTGAAAGCCCTGATGACAGATGAGTCAGAAACTTTCGAAATTGAATTACAAACCTGACTAAAGGGCTTGATGAATTGGCGCAAGGTCTCGTGGTCGTCCTGTCTCATCCGGTGCAAGTCGTCCTCTTTCCCAGGGCGATTATACGTGCCTTGGAAATTCACCAATAGAAGGTCGCAGAGGTGTTGCCAAGAATAGATCGACTCGAGTGGTTGGTTTAGTAACCACGATCGAGCGCACATCTTCGAGCACGCTTGGAAGGTAATTCTCCATTACATGCTCTCCTCCTCCGCCGCTTCTGACAAACCGCTGTATAAATTTGAAGGAACTCGATGGGATTTTGGGATCCATCGAACTTCTCCATGTTCACTGGTCGAAAACGAGGTGGCCAAATGAATGCTCGGAGGTTAGGTGAAAATGCCCGACATCCGTAATAACTTCGACGCCTTTGTAGGAAAGAAGGGTTGATATCACCAGATGATCGATTCAACGATACCCAAGAATAAAGTTGACCCGACCGTAGTAGGTCTCGGTCCCGCGAGAGGAATACTCAGATTCCATCTCGCCGCAGATTTCCTTGTTGGAATGGTGAACGATCACCTCTCTGAGGGGCTTGTTGATCATCAGTCGCTCGAAAGACATTTCTCTAAGTAGGAGATCGATGCGGCTTGCTGCTGCGCTGATTTCTACGTGGTGAAATGTTTGATCGACTGGTAGCTGGAGAAGTCGTATTGCTACGACTACCTGAATGATGTCGGCGAGGTGCTTCCAGTTTTGCCATCGTGTTCCGAAGCTTTTGTGCGATCTCTTCAACGAAGAGGTCGTAGCCTGGCGCTCGGGCGAGCTCTCGAGTAGGGTTCTCGAGCAAGTCATTGATGTACTGGAGCTCTTGAGCTTCCTCTGATTGGCATTGAATGTGCCTAGGCAGATTTTTTTGAGCTGCAATTTTCTTCCGTCGAATAGCCTCAAAATCTTCCATATCAGATCCTTGAGATTGTCTCAATGGAGTGCGAGTACGTCGAGGATTTCCCTCGCGCTTATCAGAGTGTTGGTTCTGTCCGTCACCGGTGGTGCCCTTGCCATTGCCACGAGGGGGCGCAGTGCGTGATCTTCGGGGAGTGTTCTTAGCTCGGTCTTTAGAAGAGTGACATTGATCTGAGGGAAGGATGAAGACCTCCCGTTGATGATTCTCACTTGCGCTCGAGGCCTCCACACTTGAGGAGTAGTCGAGAGACACCATCTGGCGACTTGGAGTAACCCCCTCCAGGAAGAGGAACTCTGGGTTATAACTGCCTCCATCCGCAGGTGTGATCTGCGGAGAGATGGTCGAATTTGCAGGAAAAGCATGCTTGATCCCGCTATCTCTGGAGTTATCCGGAGAGAGAGGACCACCAGATGCTGGTGGAGTCCTGGAATTGTGGCTTCCAAAACTTGTCTCACCAGGTCGGACCGCCTTAGGGGGACTTGAACACTTGGAGGAAAAACTCTCGTCGTGTTGTGAGCCCGCTGAGTGTAGTCCTGGTCGGATTGACCCTTGTCCTTTAAGAGAATTGATTCCTCTGCTGGACGTACTGTCGTGGGGGATAGTGATCCCTCCTCAACTCCATCAGTGGTACGGTCTCCTGGATCTGCAGAAAGATCTCTAGAGGCAGCAACACCATCGGATGAGTCAATACTCGGTTCGTAATCGAAACCGGCATCCATGTCGACGTCACAGACCGCCAAGTCAAACCAGTTCTCCTCGTTCTATTCTCCTGCCATGAGTGCATGAGATTTTGGAAAAAGAGAGTATGTTGACAAGAGATTACCGGAAGATCCCTACGGACGGCGCCAACTGTCGGTGTTTTAGAACCGATCTTACGTAAAGATTGTTTGATTCGGGGGGTCTCCTAGAATGGAATCACGCAGAGCGATTGACACGGGTATTTTTATACAGGTTCATGTCTTCTCCGGAGAGAATAACAACCCTACTCCTGTGTGTGTATGATATTCAGTGTATTTCGTATAATCGGGAGAAAAGACTAAGGCTATTATAGAAGATAGTGTCTAACTGTCTTCCTGATTGCTTGTTGTCTTCTCCGATCGCCCCTTCCCCTCTCTCATTGTTGCCTTTATATAATTGTGAAGGAATAGCCGTTTTCCTCTGCTAAAGATGCGCCTCATTAATTCCAGTAATGAGCGCACATTAGCAGTAATCACCGGAATGATGACCCCTTCACGTCACCTAGCAGTTATTTGTGAGAGATAATGGGATATTACGTGCTATTACTTCGTAGAGTAACAGCGTATGCTGACTGCTTGGATTCCTTAATCAATTGGACCCACTCGCCTGTAGGTTTTATTGATCATAAGGTAGTCGTGGCAGACCTAGTCGTAGAAGAGCTTACGACTATCAGGTAGTCGTAGAATAACTTACGACTAGGTAGTGATCGTAGAAGACCTTACGACCATATGGTAGTTGTAGCAAGACTTACGACTATGGGGGTGGTCGTAGAAGAACTTACGACCACCTGATGGGCTTCTCCCTTGTAAATATAAGGGGTATACTTAGGGACCACATGACGTCATATTTACCCATAATGAGAATTATAGATAAAAGATAAAATGAGGATTATTAGATCCTCGTCAGGATTCATAGTAGTTTTGCGGTCCTAGTGGTGGCCGGAGTTTGGCCGGCGGTGAGCTCTAGCAGTGGCGCGACATGGAGAAGCAGTGACACAACTACTGCTCAAATGGAACCATCGATTCAACGACGCATTAAGCAAATACAAGCATGCTTATGCTCCTATGAGGTATATAGAAGCTACCTAAACCAAGGAGATGACCGGACGATCACGGTGGTGCTTCGGTGATGGTGACCTAGTGGCGGCGATGAGAGCTCCACGTGGAGCGAAAACCCTGGGCAAAATCTAAGGAAATGAGTGATTAGAATAGGTTAAGTATACTCCATAGATGGTATGACAAGAAGGAATTGAAAAGAAACACACTGTGCCGGAGATGGAGTCGAAGGGGACGATTTTGGCTGGAAATTGAGAAACTTCAAAATTCCCACAATCCAGTGGACGATTTATGCAATTAAATGAGGGGTTTACTCCTTATACTCAATAATATGAGATGACGCACAAAAGATAGAAAGGAGATCACTGGACGTGAAGATGGCGCGACGATGGCTTTCGGTGCACGCTCTGGATAGACCAAAAGACACGCTTGTGGTCCCGCCGATTTGGTACAAATCAAGACCTAAACTTAGCAAAACAAGAACGACATGTAAAGCGAAAAAGAATGACACAAAGATGAGAGAATACGCTTCAGTGAGGAGGGAGAAACAATGGCCTCATCTACTCGGTCGAGAGAATGGTGAGGTGATTTTGATGGCATTTCTTGTCGGAGAAAGTGATGACGTCCACCCGTGGCATCACTAGACTAGGCAACATCAACAGCGGTGCAGTTACATGGCAAAGCATGCACGGAGACGCGCGGGCATGATGCCACCTCAAGCTCGGCCGTGCAGGAGCTGGCTCGGTGCTAAGCGGCGAAGCGGCGTGGAGAGGACGAGGCTGATGAGTGGGCCCGGCTCGGCAGCGGGTGAAGTGAAACAGCGCGCCGGAGGGTGGCTCGGTGAACGAGCGAGGTCTAGCCATGTCTAGTGGCTCGGGTCGCAACAGTTCAAAACAGTTCGGCTGAGTCGGAATTGTTGACCAATTTAAATTCAAAAACCTCTAGTTTGACCGGTGGGTTTAAAATAGCAAATAAATTTATAAAAATCTGAAATTTTTCAGAGATGATACTGGGATGATATAGATCCCATATAAATTTTAAAACATCACTGTTCATGATTTAAATATTTAATTTAAAATCCTTAATCGAATAGGTTTGAATAAAGAGTCTAGATTTTTCTTAGGGTCAAGATGAATTCTAAAAAAATGTAGCATTTGATTAAATTAATTTCTAGAGTTCTTTACAAACATTAACTTAAATTTTCTTTTGGAGTTTCACTTCAAGTATTAAATTTGATTTGAATTTGAGGTTTTCAAATGCAACAATTTGTGCAGATGCTCCAAAATAACATGTATGCTCATGAAATGCATATAATTACCATTTATTTAAAATGAGGCTATTACAACCAGCGCCTAATCGTTGATTAGGCGGGCCTAGGTAGGATAAATCGGCTAGGCGGGCTAGGTGGAAGGGTGTCGCCTAGCGCCTAGGCACCGCCTAGGTGGGCCAGGCGATCGCCTTTTAGAACACTGGTACTAATTGTATCAGAGTCCGATAGTAAATTAAGATAGTTTGAGTAGTAATTGTATCAGAGTCTGGTAGTAAATTAAGATAATTTAAGTAGTAATTGTATCAGAGTCTTGTAGTAAATTAGGATAGTTTGAGTAGTAATTATATCATAGTCCTCTAACAATCCAACTAGGAAAAAATTCTTCCTAACTCAATACGAAACTGACTCAAACTCTGATACAATTACTACTCAAACTATCCCAATTTACTCAAACTAATCCTTGTTATTGTTGCCTTAGGGTATTGGCCGGCTTGGCCCACGACCATAACAACACAGCTAAGAGAAAACGATGATCCATTCTCTCTCTTGGAATGATGCAGTTGCACTTTGTATCATTTATATACATTCATATGATCTTCAAAATTTTGAAGGAAAAAAAATCCATAATTTGTGTATAAATACAAATGAGTCAGACACAAATACAATTGAAGTATTGCAACTAGTGGGAGCATAGTATATTTGCCTCTAACCCTCTCTCTTATGGTTTTTGGAGCCAACTTACCAGCCAAACGCTTTCCTAAGGTAGTTCCAAATTCTTAGAGAATTAGATTATCAAAGAATCAGGAACAGGAGCTGAAAAATGAAAATCTAGAGCTCTACTAAACAGGGCCTAAGTTGTGAAGAAGGTTCCATTTCATGAGTATAGTGCCCTATACTTAAGGTATACTTCCATTCAAGTTGTTCCCATCCAAGTCTAGATTATTCAGGTGAGCAAGATTGCCAATAGTGTGTGGGATCTGACCAGAGAGTTTGTTGTTTGCAAAGTTCGGCAGCTCTAAGTTGTGCAAGTTTCCAACTGTTGGTGGTATACTATCGGTGAAAAGGTTGTAATCCATGCACAACATAGTGAGGCCTGTAAGATTGCCTATCCGCAGTGGTATTGGGCCAGAAATGTTGTTACTATACAGCCACAGCCACTTGAGACTAGTAGAAAGATTGCCAATGGAGCTCGGCAGATCTCCTTTGAGTTTGTTCCTGTCCAGCATCAGTTCACTCAATTTAGAACAGTTTGAGAGTGATGAGACAAAGCTCCAGTCGCCTGCTTCTAGCATGTTGTCAGCAATATCAAGAACCTGCAAGTATGGCAATGATCCGAAGAACGGCACCAACCCGGTTAGCCTATTGGTGGCTAGATATAGCATCTCCAGGCGTGATGCACTGGGAAGAGATCCTGGGATTGCACCGTGAAATCTGTTTGATGCAAGTATTAGTGTCTGAATGTTTGGCAGCGTGTAGGCGATGTCGGACGGCAATCTTCCCACTAGCAAGTTATTTCCCAGTCGAAGATATTACAGTGATGACATGTTGAACAGGGATGGTGGCACATGGCCAGATAGGTTGTTCAAGTTTAAGCTTAGCTTTTGCAGTGTTGTGATAGATATGGCTTCAGCTTTCTGGAATTCTCCCAACCAAATAGTTCTGTGCGAGAGAAAGATGAAGCAGGGAAGAAAGGTTCCCTAACGAGAAAGGTATTGCTCCCGAGAGGCTGTTCTTTCCTAAATCAAGATCTCTCACGGGGGGAGATGGCGGTGACATGTGGTAACAGGGCCAACAAAGGCGCTCTCCTGTAGGCAAATCGCGATGAGAGACCAGGTGCTAAAGAGAACCTTTGGAATCTCTCCGCTGAAGCTGTTTCTCATAGGCCTAAGTACTTGCAGAGACGAGCTATTCGCCAAGGATTCTGGGATCCCACCGGTAAGAATGTTGCTCCCAAGATCAACATATTTGAGAGAAATGTTGCTGCCCAACAATGGAGGTATGTTGCCGGAGAGGACTAGGATCTGGAGCTCCCTGAGCAATCCAAAAACAGCAGGGATCTCGCCTTGGAGGGAGTTGTTGCACAGACCTAGGACGCGAAGTTGGGCGCACGACGACGCGAAATTGTTGCACAGACCACCACTGAGGAAGTTACTGCTGAGGTTGAGGTACCTGAGTGGCCTCAGAAGGCCAAGCTCGGAAGGTATGCCGCCATGGATGTTGTTGCCTGACAATTGCAGCCTTCTGAGAGAGGTGAGTTTGGCGACACAAGAAGGTATGGAGCCGGTGAGGCCTTCTGACGCAAGGTCTACTTCGATGACATGGTAGGAGACTGCGCGCCGCAAGTGACGCCATGCCAACTGCAGAATTGGAGAGTTGCGTTGCTCCACGAGGCTAAAACGCCTGATGGATCGGAGAGATGAGCCTTCAAGCGGAGTAAATCTTTCCGGTCGTTTTCGTCGTGATCAGTGATGACCAGCGGTAAGCAGCACAATAAGATGAAGAGATGAAGGGGCGAAACAGGATTTGGAGTTGGATGCTGGGCACGCGAACGGACCATTGCTGCTGCTGTGGAGGTGGACCTCGGGATTCTTCGGAGCTTGAGAGAAATTCTAGTGATTTGTAAGCTCTCTTCGTCTTCATGCCCATTTTATTGACGGCGGACAGACTTTAAATTCCTAGACAAGTCATATAGTGCCGTAGTTAGGGCTGGCTATCCAGCCAGATCGGCTCATGCAAGCTCGCTAACAAAGTAGCTTAGCTTGTTAAGCTAACAGGTTGAAAACTCAGCTCAGCTCGACTTGATAAAAAGCTTGAGCAGCTCGCGAGTCATACGAGCCAAGACGAGCTAAGCAAAGCATCAACAGGATGGCACACATACAAGTAGCAGAAGGATGGTATAAATAAAAATGTAGCTAATTAGGTAGCACACAAGTAAAACATAGACAACTAGGTAGGAGCTGATTGGCAATCCTAATAATTTCTAGTCCAAGCACAATCTCCTAGAAGAAAACACCTATGACTATGACACCTGATACACGCCTTCCTCTCAAGAAAGATATGAATCCCATACAATTCTGAGTGGCCGGAGCAGCTATTCCTAAAGTGATGGAAATTTGTTGTAGGAGTAAAGGAAAATTCAGCCATCTCCAAAACTAATGAAACAAAAGATAAGCTTTGCACGAATTGAATGCAGACACTATTTCTCAAGTGCCTGATCTGCAATTGCTTTATATTTGCTACAAATGCAATCATTCTCAATTACTAAAATGGTTACAGTTTCAAGTAAAGGGCAGTGATCTTTTTTTTTAAGGCTGGGACTTTTCCCCTCCTGCTACAGTATAGAAGAAACACCTGAGACACCAGCGTGAGCCACTGCTCGAACGCGGGTGGGCTAGAGCCGAAGGTCCCCCTTCAGCCAACTGAGCTAGGCTCAGTCCTCTAGGGCAATGATCTATTAAGAGACCCAAAATAGTATGTACAATTTACTCAAATATATCTAGCAGTGGGAGCAGATATGCCTGATGCATACGATTTGTGTTAATGGTACGAGCCTGCATACATCAATACCCAGACTATGATTGTACTCAAATAGTAGCACAGAATGGAGTTCACAGAACAGGCAAAACAGGAAGAACAACTAAAGAACTGGACTGGAAAAGCTCTACATAGTGATCAGCGATCACAATTTCAAACAAATTAGCTCAACAACTAATTGTGGATGTCACGGGCGGGGACTGTTCACGCGCGTGAACAGTACACACGGTACTGTAGCACCTCGCACTGTTCATACCGGGCCGACGGATGCATTAATGGTTGGAAATAGAGATAAGAATAGTTAATTTCCTTGTTAGTTAGGTTTACTTCCTTAGAGATATATTCCATCTAATAGAGATAAGTTTCCTTAGAAATAAAGATAAGTTTCCTTAGTTTCCTTAGAAATAGAGATTGTTTCTTAGGGGTCAAGTCAGGTCATCCCTATAAAAGGGATAGCATGTATCAATTATCAATCAAGCAAGCAAGAAGAATTAATCTAGTCTCCCTCTCAATGTTCTATCGTCCCAGTCTATAGCCTAATCTCTCATCCCATAAAGCCGACGCCGTCCGGCCTTCTTCCTAACGGTGTTTACCCCGTTATGAACCAAAGTTCATTACAACTTGGTATCAGAGCAATCGATCTATTCCCACGACTTCTGCTACTATGGTTATGGTGACAGATCAAACCATCAGACCTACCACCGAGTCGTTGGCTATGATAAAGGCTAACGCCAACAAGATGGCCATGAGTACCAACAGCAACGACAAGAAAATGGCGGCCATCTTCCTCGACATGCTTGCTATTTTAGAGAAGATGATTACAGATCAGAAGGAGAAGAAGGTGCAACAAGAGGCGACGGCGTTTCCAGCAACCACAGAGACGCTGTCGAAACTTGCCGCGCCACTACCGCATCCTGCCATGGTGTCGCCGGTTTTTGCGGCCCCGCCGGCACGCTAGGCCACCGCGACATCGCCAAGGTTGTTGTCATGCCTGCCGCAGCAACCGATAAGTTTGCCGCAACCGCGCGTGGAGGCAATGATCTTCAAGGACTCATGTTGTCATCATAACCTCTCGTCAACATGGAGTCTCCTAGGGCTTCAGCCATAGCCGCCACCACAACTCGAGGACGAGCTATCGCGAAAGGAGGGGAGTAGTGTCACGGGCGAGGACTGTTCACGCGCGTGAACAGTACACACGGTACTGTAGCGCCTCGCACTGTTCATGCCAGGCTGATGGATGCATTAGTAGTTGGAAATAGAGATAAGAATAGTTAATTTCCTTGTTAGTTAGGTTTACTCCCTTAGAGATATATTCCATCTAATAGAGATAAGTTTCCTTAAAAATAGAGATGGTTTGTTAGGGGTCAACTCAGGTCATCCTTATAAAAAGGATAGCATGTATCAATTATCAATCAAGCAAGCAAGAAGAATTAATCTAGTCTCCCTCTCAATATTCTATCGTCCCAGTCTATAGCCTAATCTCTCATCCCATAAAGCCGACGTCGTCCGGCCTTCTTCCTAGCGGTGTTTACCCCGTTATGAACCAAGGTTCATTAGGTTCATTACAGTGGAGCTACAGCTTAAGCTTCTTATGAACATCATATTAACAGAGGCTTGAAGGGTTACCTCCCTATGAAACAGTAAATCAAGTATGTTCAAGTGAAAACATGAGTACATGGCTAAAACAAAGAACGTAGATAGCAATTAAAATACATGATGTTAATCTGTAGCATCTATTGGTACTGTAGAAATTCCCAATTTTTAAACTAGGCATAAGTGTAGCATCCACCAAGGTTATCCATTCAGCAAATATGATGGGAAACAGGCCAGTCAAGTCAACAATACAAAACATATATGTACATCTGCAAAATCTAATTCAACAGTATGTATCAAGTACAATTCAGGCACATGAAACTCACAAGAAATAGTGGAAGCATTGCTTCCCTCAAAATACCAAGTATATCTCATACAAGTAAATTCATCTGGTTGAAACAAGATGCACCTGGTGTCTAGTTACAGCTCCATGTAATATGCAAGGATGCAGCTTCCTGAGCAGAGTCATCTATATGGTATCATCAGGCTGAAACATTCAAACAGTATTCAGTTCCGGAAACTAAAGTACTGTCAAAACTGTTTCCTTTTGCTCCTAAACAATTTATCCCTCTTCGAGTACACGTAAAAGAATCCGAAAACAAAAACTCCAGACATGGAAACTGATAACCACGGGAATGGTGGATCTTTGAAGCAAACCAGTGAAGCCTCCAGCTCCTGAGAAGCCTGATATACCAACGTGTGAATGGCATACAGATCATGGTCTGAAGATCTCAAAAAGTACATTGCCTTCTCATAATCCAGGCGGGACATGGCTGAGACCACCTTCTCCAACTTATAAGTGAGCAGATTCCACCTTTGAATGAATTGAACATATCTTTTCTTTCTAAGGAGTATATTCTCCCCACCATGGGTAGCCATCGACCCCAAAATATCAACTGTACTAGTGATTGTGTGGTTCAGGGTGGTAAGAAGAACATTCCTACGGGCTGCATCTTTCTGCACAAAAGACAGTGATTTGGTCTCTGAGAATGGCCCAAATGGTGTATGCCCGGAGCTCCAAGTGTAATCGACCACCGTGGCATTGTGCTCTGGGCTCCATGACAGATGCGTTGGTGACACACCCCACATGCTCTGCAGAACTGAGCCGATGATCGGGCGCTCAAGATTCCGAGTCATTGTAATCACATGTCGACCATTACAGCTGTAGTCACTGACCGTCTGCGAACTCCTTGTCCTCACAGCAACCACCATATCACGGAAAGCCACAGCCTGGTGGTACCTATCTAGCAACAGAAGCTTATCATAATCCAAATCGAACACAAACACTGGCACAACCTTGTCATGCTCATAATTATCATGAATCCCAGCCACACGGTGCATCTCCTCCGATGAGTCAGACAGCACCTGCCTCATCCGCTTGGAATCCAAGTACTCGCTCACTATCAGTGTGTAATTATCAAACAAGAACCTGGATGTAAACGAGTGTGTTGACCGGGCAATTGCAAATGAGCAAATTGGACATTCGGAATACTTGACCTTGTGCAAATCAAACTTCAAGCTCTGCTCATTATACGGCAGATCCCCACCACGAATCGACTGTTCAATTGAACCCCAATCAAGCCCAGCTGGATCTTTTTCGTCCCCATGGATGTGAACAAAGCGAATAAGCAACGAGCTCTCATAATGCACTGGAATTCTGAGCGAAGGCACTAGCAAAGACTTGTAAGCACTGAGAACCAGTGAGGCAAGATCGGCGAGGAGTGCTTTCTCCGACTTGGGACGACCGTGGAGGGCAGCGAGAGGGTGAAACTCACCACGGGGGAGCACGCCGTCGCCGGAAAGAGCTGGCCCGTAGTCCACCGGGCCTGCACCCAGGTCGATCCAAATGTAGCGCTCCTTGCCAGCCCAGACAGGGCCGAGGCAGCGGGAGAACCCAGGAGAGTGGGCATCGGCGGAGGAGGAGGCCGCGGAGTAGGCGTAGGGGCGCGGCTGCGTCCCGAGGTCGAGCAAGTAGATGTAGACGGCAGGGGCGGAGCCGGAGCCGGCGAGCGCGCGGTAGTCTTCGGCGACGAGTTCATCGACAAGTGAGTAGGGCACCGAGGAGAGGGCGTTGGACTGGAAGGGCGCGGGGGAGGCGTCGAGGTGAGCGCGGACGGCGGCCGCGGCCCGGGACGCGAGTTGGGACGACGCGGCGCGGGCGGCGACGTCGAGGTCGATGCTGTGGGAGAGCGCGAGGCGGTGAGGGCGGCGGCTGGAGAGGAAGCGGGAGGAGGAGACGGCGGAGGAAACGAGGGAGGGGAGGACGCTCCCGGAGGAGGCCGGGAAGGAGGCGCCGGCGAGGCGGACGGTGACGGGGACGGTGGCGGAGAGGGAGAGGAGGCGGGAGGGGAGCAGCGGGGACGGGACGGAGAGCGGGCGGCGGATGCTGGCGGGGAGGGAGCCGAAGGTGTCGTTGGCGGCGGAGGGATCGCGAGCGGCCGCCGCCGCTAAGAAGGCGTCGAGGCCGGCGAACGCGGCCGCGGTGGCAGCGGGAGCGAGCGAGAGGAGGAGGAGGAGGAGGAGGAGGGAGAGGAGGTGGAGGGGTGGGGCTCGAGCCATGGTTGGTGGCCGGAGAGCGGACGGGGGAGGCGGGTGTTGGGGTTCGTCGAGGACTTCAGATCGATCTGAGATGGATTGGGGAAGGAGCTCGGCACTCGGCAGCTCGGTCTGTGACGAGGATCTTCTGTTATACGTCTGTGGAGGATTGCATGTGTCATTTCACGGTGGCTGCGTACTGAATTTTTTCTTTACCGTGCACTCGATTTTAGAATTTTTGCAGTTTTGGCACCTTTCATCGTGTATTTACAAAAATGATCATCTTCGGATTATATTTGCAAAAATGTCAATATTGCCGTACAGCCACCGTGTGACAACCCCTCTCCATCCGCCACGTCGTCCATTACCGCACGGCCACCATGCGGCAACACCTCCCGTGCCCGTCACGTAGACCATTGCCACATGGTGGCCGTGCGGCAATACTGTAGCAATTTTTTTCCTTTTTTTAAAAAAATTATTTATGTATATTTTTTGTATAAATTTTTAAATATAGTAAATGGGCTTTAAAAATTATGAAATTTTTTGTGGAGCCTCTTGACACAGTGTACTTGCTTGTGTAATTTTTTTAAAATTTTATCTGCTCTGAATTTTCTCGAAATTTTATTTAAGTATACTATTTGTAGGAATTTTTTTAATATAGAAAATTAGGTCCAAACGTTATGAATTTTTTTAAAGGCTCCTTACATAGTCGACTTAATTGTGTAATGTTTTTAAGAATTTCACAAATTCTGAAAATGTCTCAAAAATTAAGTGTTTAGGTCTCAAAAATTAGGGTTTTAAGTTTCAAAAATTAGGGCTTCATGATTTTATGTGACTTGGAATGTGTGAAGTTTAGTACCATATGAACCACTACTTGTAGCAGTAAGATTGCTATAGTAGTAGTGGCAGAATTTGAACTCACATAGTAGTACTAATCATACTACTATTATTTAGATTTTAGGTACCATACTATTTTCTTTCGCTCCGAGTAGTACTAATCATACTACTATTATTTAGATTTTGGTAGTGAATAACGTGGTCCCTGTCTTTAGCTCTTCACCCAATAAGATTGCTATAACAGTAGTGGTAGAATTTGAACTCCCAATATCTTTAGCAAACATTCCGGCCTGTTTCGAAACTGTACCATAGCAACACCGCAAGATGCAGCAGGACAAGCACTAGAGGTGGAAACGTGGATGCCACTATCTTCATGCTCGATTCTATTCTCCATGGCACACCTTGTGAAACAGTTAGTAATTTTAGTCGTGTACTATTACTACGATATTAAAAGAAGTTCTGTGTTTGCTCTAAGAGGTTAGAAACTCTGATAATAAAGGCTTTCTAGGAGTTAAGTGTAACACCCTGGCTATGCGGAAGTCAAGATATTACCTAAAGTCTAACATAAAGCAAAAAATGATTTAATTTCAACATTCTATCAGCTAAAAACAGGTAAAGATCATCTCACAAGGGAACGACTATAAGAATTGAATTGGATTTCAGCAACATATTAAAATTCTAAATATCCATTTATAATAAACCATTCAATTTAAAACTATCAAGGATCTATACGATAAATATTAAGCATTTAACTATTTCAACCAAATCAAAATGAATAATAATCTCAACCATCATAACTCCATTTATTACAATCCAAAATTTATCAAATGAAAGATATGGCTTATGGCAAGTCCATTGACTAAAAGATGAAAAAAGTGAAGTGAATGAAGTGATCCATGACTAATCCTGATGAGGACATGACCCCTATAGATACAACTATATTTGCTATGTTTACTGTTCCAAGAACAAGAGCTCATACGCTTCACTTAAATTATCAGGTGAGCTTGTTTTTAGGAGTGTCTTTATATCATATGAACTATATGATGCTACCTAATGATGAAATATATATATATGTGCAGCACCATGTCACTTTTGGTCCAAGACAAGCAGGCAGTTCGAGCGGGACCCGTTTTGGAATCCAGTTCGGCCTCCAGAATCAGCCTGACAACACCAATTTGAAACAGACGTAACTTTCACATACGAAGTCCGTTGGAGGCCCACGAGTACTTGATGGAAAGATGATTTCGTCCTCTTTCCAACGGATCTAGCCTCACCTCTAAACTCCTTCTGGACTGATCGTAATCATCAAAAGAAGGCGTCATATCACTTGTTTGGGCCAACCGGGCTTTGTAATCATACTAAAACTTGGTCCATCTGCCGGCGGCCCACCCCGGGGCGCGGTTACTGTTTCACGTGAACAGTAAGCCGCGACTGTTAGTACCACCTCGCTAGTTCGTTAGTTTTGTGGCTCCTCGTTTCCTTTTTAAGGAGGCCGCACCCCTTTAGTTTTCTCTTGGATTTTGTTTATGTTTAGTTTGCCTTCGTCGCAACTTGTATCTTTTGCGTGTGTCGACGAGACCACCCAATTAAGATCCTTATTCAGAATCCCAATTCAATTAAATCTTTCAATCCTATTTGCAATTTCAGATTGCTTAATATCTTGTTCTTGCGTGCTTCTTCGGTGTATGCAGGAATCGACCTTCGTGGTCAGGTCAACCGGGTATTCGTGCACAGTTGATAACGACTAGTCGATCAGTTCAGCGATTGCGTGGTTGTGAGCCTTGCGTGTTCGTAGCTAGGATCGTGAGGGTTGAGCGACGCCTACCGGACTTATCGTTCTCATCGAAAGATCAGGCCAACAAATAGAACCTTAGGGTTCATCAGGTGGTATCAGAGCTTCAGTTCATCGGTGAGAAAATTTTCTTTCCTACAGTCCATATAGCCGAAAATCAAAAATTAGGTTTAGTTCATCGTCCAAGCCAATTTGTGCCTTTGCAATTTGTTCTTTTTAGTTTTACTTTGTTGAATTGTCGTTGCATCGTCGAGTCTTTGTGCTGGTTTTTCTGTCTAGATTGATCTAGTTTAGGGTATCTGCAAATCGTCTAGTTCTGTTAAAAAAAAACAAAACAGATCTATTTGGCGCCGCCGTCTCACGCGGCGCGCTTCGCTCGATCGCGCTGCGCTTGCGCGTCCGCATCGGCCTCGATCCGCAGCAGCCAGCAACGTCCGCCCGGCTCGGCCCAACAAGCGCCAATCCTAGCGCAAGAACAGAGGCAGCCGGCCGTGTAGAAGGAGCAGGCGGCGGAAGTCTTGTTGGCTTGGCTATCGGCGTTTTCGTGTGTGCGCGTCTCCAAGCTGTGCAGGCATACAGTGGTAGCACCCAAGTACTTTGAGGCGTGGTGCTAATCAAGAAAATTGCCATGAGGGCTTTGGGAGCCATGGTGTATCACTCCAAACCCAACGAAAAAAAAATCGGGTACTGTATCACGCGGTTTCCGCTACAGTAAAATTTGGTTAATGTAGCAGCCCCGAGATAAAAAAAAGTCCTGCTTCCGATTCTCAGTAGCTTTCTGAGAAAAAAAAGAAAGAGAAGGGAAGAAAAAAAAGAAAAGGCAAAAAAAGATCGGGTACTGTAGCACGGTTTCTGCTACTGTAGACGTTGTTGGTTACTGTAGCAGTCGGAAAAAAACGCCCTTGAGGTTCCCGGTGGCTTTCTGAGCAAAAAAAAAAAACAGAGAAGCAAAAAAAAAGGAAAAGAAACAAAAGAAGAAGGAAAAAAAATTTCAGAGCTACCTCGTTTCTTCCATTGCTTGTTGGCATTGTTTGTTCAGTTTGGCCTTCCGTTGTTGCTACTAGTCGTTCTTGCGAGTTGCCCTAGCTAGGCTTGGTTTAGATTAGGACCAGCACTTGTGACTAGTACTTTGAACTACTTTTCAACTTTGTATGCTGAATTGAATAATTGTTATTCCTTTGCTACATACTAGCCTTCCGAGCTCCACTCCCTACTAACTCAGCAGGTGCCATTCCTCGCAATCGCTGGGCTGATCACAAGTAAGAGTATCACGAACCAACCACCGGTTGTACCACCTGTTTGCATTGGTAAGAACTTGCAAGAGCTTGGTAAGAGCTTGAGCGTGTGTGACTTGAGCCTCCAGATCCTAGTAGTTGATAGGAACATATACTTGTGATTTGTTTCCTTGTTTTCTACTAATAATGATAGATTGGTTGAAGTTGGTAGATTACGATGTCATCACGGGCAGATTTGAACTCAAAGGGAAACAACTACCTGCATACATGTTACCACTCACCGCTGAGAGTACATCGTTGGACTACTTTATATGGGTTAATATGTTGGATATCTACTTTGAAAGACAGGACCTTGATCCTTATGAGAAGATGAGCATGGCAAGGACGGCACTGATCAGTGATGTTCAACATTGGTGGTCGAGTCTGGAGTACCACTTTCTGTACACATGGGAGCAGATGAAGAAGAAATTGCAACGTCGTTTTGTGCATCCACCACCCACAGTCACAAGTGAAGTGCAACCTAAGGTAACTAAAAATGCTGACATTGTTTTGGCTCTTACTCCATCTCCAGATACTACCGAGACGCTTGAAGAGATGAACGCTGATTTAGTGCATCCTAAGTCATTAGAGGAGAAGTTTGAGGTACCTACAGTATCTGATGAGGATGACAATAACAAAGATACTGATTTGGTGCTACAGCAAGACATAGAGCCACCTTGTGAGTATATACCTACTGTAGTGCAATCTTGTGATTTTTCTTATGTTGACTTGAACAAACCATGTGCTGCTCTTAAATCTCATAATTGTGCACATGTCGAATTAATTACACATAAGGAAGTACTTGATAGAATATCCCCTGCTGATACTTTGTGCTATATCATGCTTAATGAACCCGTTAGTTTGGAATGTGCTATGGAGAAAGTTTTTGAACTTTCATCTCTAAATTCTCTTTCTAGCACCTCCACCTACTATTTTAAATTAATTGGAGATTATGGTATAGACAACCAATTTCTGGTTCATCGAATATGCATAACTTGTGCTCACATGGATGAATTGAAACTTGTTGCTTTGGATAACAATTTTTGTGTGCTAAACCTTGTTCAATCTGAGAGGAAAATAAAATTTAGTACTCATCCAATGCCTATGTGTTCACCTTTTATTGCACAATTTGGTATGGACAATCTGAATAAAAATGTTGAATTATGGAAGAGCTTACATTTCTTTTCACCATTGCTAGACGAGTTTGCTATTGCTCGATTGAAATCTGATTATATGGATGAATGTTATTTGATTCCAAAAGTTGTATATTCGCCCATATGTGCTATCACTGCAAGTTTACAATTTCAGAGATTTGAATTGCATAAACGCTTCACTTACATTTGCAAAACTAGTTGCAATAATTGTTGTGTGAGAAATTTTGTTTTGATCATTCACATCTATGATTACTCTTGGATTAATAATACAATGATCTTTTATGATCGCTGCTATCTTCTAACATTAATTGTGCAACAACGAAGAACCGTTAAAACAAATGACATATACATATACCATGCATACACCTTGGCTTCGTTGTTACCCTATTTTCAGCTTATCAAAAGCCGAGGACGGCTTTGTTTTCAAGAAAGGGAGGATGATGAGGACATGACCCCTATAGATACAACTATATTTGCTATGTTTACTGTTCCAAGAACAAGAGCTCATACACTTCACTTAAATTATCAGGTGAGCTTGTTTTTAGGAGTGTCTTTATATCATATGAACTATATGATGCTACCTAATAATGAAATATATATATGTGCAGCACCATGTCACTTTTGGTCCAAGACAAGCAGGCAGTTCGAGCGGGACCCGTTTTGGAATCCAGTTCGGCCTCCAGAATCAGCTTGACAACACCAACTTGAAACAGACGTAACTTTCACATACGAAGTCCGTTTGAGGCCCACGAGTACTTGATGGAAAGATGATTTCGTCCTCTTTCCAACGGATCTAGCCTCACCTCTAAAATCCGTATGGACTGATCGTAATCATCAAAAGAAGGCGTCATATCACTTGTTTGGGCCAACCGGGCTTTGTAATCATACTGAAACTTGGCCCATCTGCCGGCGGCCCACCCCGGGGTGCGGTACTGTTCACGTGAACAGTAGCCGCGACTGTTAGTACCACCTCGCTAGTTCGTTAGTTTTGTGGCTCCTCGTTTCCTATTTAAGGAGGCCGCACCCCTTTAGTTTTTCTTGGATTTTGTTTATGTTTAGTTTGCCTTCGTCGCAACTTGTATCTTTTGCGTGTGTCGACGAGACCACCCAATTAAGATCCTTATTCAGAATCCCAATTCAATTAAATCTTTCAATCCTATTTGCAATTTCAGATTGCTTAATATCTTGTTCTTGCGTGCTTCTTCGGTGTATGCAGGAATCGACCTTCGTGGTCAGGTCAACCGGGTATTCGTGCACGGTTGATAACGACTAGTCGATCAATTCAGCGATTGCGTGGTTGCGAGCCTTGCGTGTTCGTAGCCAGGATCGTGAGGGTTGAGCGACGCCTACCGGACTTATCGTTCTCATCGAAAGATCGGGCCAACAAATAGAACCTTAGGGTTCATCAAATCCCTCCTAAGCATGTCGTCTTTAGAGTTTACCTAAAACAGACAAACACTAACAAGAATAAGTCCACGACTCAGCAAGTACAACATAATAATATGGAAGGTACTAGAACAAGAACATAACATTTATAATATCCGAATACGTAAGTCGAATAGCAGAAATCTTATACAAGAATGAAATGCATGCTCTTCTCTTCTGTTTATATCGGTATAGCCAGTGAACACCCGTCGGTGTTCACTCATACCCGCATTATCCAAAATGCAAGGATCCAAGGCCCGTTTGAAGAAACATTCAAAACGTGAATCCAAAGTGCCCATTTTGGAATGATGGGTCTTACTTGCCCATATTGGAATGATGGGACTTTACTTCCCACTCCCGTGGGTGAATCATGAACGAACGAACGAATAAATGAATTCATGGATATGAAAGACATAATCTCAAGAAGCATAGATTAACATCCATGGAAAGAAACTAGAATCATTAGAATTACTCGAAATCCATAGAACTTAATCATAGCATGAACATCAAGCATTACGAACAAATAACAATCAATACATTTCACAATGTACTTGCCTTTCGCGTTGCGACGCATTAGGAAGCAAGGATAATGCCACTAATCTGGAAGCCTCTCCTCCTACACAATCAAGTTATTCAAATAAGAACGACGTGGTACAAGACACTACTCGCTACACTCTACCTCGTCTTCCCAAAACCCAAGGTTTATCTACTTGTTCTACTCAAGTTAGACGACATTCTAGCAGGAAGCTACACTGGACAGCAACATTAAAAACTATATATCTTTCGCGTCTGAAACTAATAAAAGTGTGATCTCAGATTTTTTTGAAAGATAACGAAATCCTCTACAATAACCTAGTTGGCAAAACTCTCTAATTCGGCCAACCTCTGAGTCTAATAATCAGATGAAAATCTAAAACTATAATCTGACAGATAGAATAAACAACAATACAAGAAAATTCATATCTTTCAAATGGATGAACCAAAATTCATGTTTTTTAATAATCTGGAAATCTTAAGAAATGTCATACGACAATCGTATTGGGTGAACTCCCTAAATCAACCATTAACACATTCTTATTTAATAAACAAAACAACTGCTAATATTCGTCAGAATTTCTGGACAGCAGTAATGAAACCAACGTAACTTCTAGACTACAACTCCGAATTGGGTGATCTTTGAACCTATGTAAAGCTGAAGACAAACCCCACAAATATCTAGGAGACGCTATCCTTCAATTCGGAATTTAACTACACTAAAACTGACGCACAAGCATTGAACAGATTTCTGAAATTAATCGCAGTAGAATAACGATCCCCTAATCATGGAAATTTATGAATCTAATTCGATCAAACCAGCAAGGAATCATTCATTATCCTTGAAGACACGTGTGCCCGCTGGTTTCCCCCACAAGGCGCTCCTCTCCTCTTCTTCTTCTCTCTCTCCCTCCCCTCCTTCTTCTTCCAGAGTCGGCCACCAAAGTAGGGAATCGGCGGCGTTGGAAGACGGCAATGTGGGGAGGTGAAGCAGCAGGAGTTCATGGTTGGGGAGGAGTTGGAGGCGCCAGGGAATTGCTGGAGGGGCGGCGGTCGAGAGGAGAGGGGAAGAGGGGTGGCGGCCAAACAAAGGAGAAGGGGAAAACTAGGGGGCGGCCAGGGTTTGTGGTGGAGGGTGGCACCCCCCCTTTGGTCAGCCACACATGGGCCATCTGGGCCAAGGCCCAGGGCCCAGGTTGGCGGATTTTTGTGGAAAAACCCCTTTCTAAAATGTTTAATCTTTCTTTTGCAAGCATTCTTCCTTGGAATATAATCAGAGTATTACAGAAAAACCCTTTTGTTTACACTCCTTCCGTAGAAATAATCGGGGTATTACATTAAGTTAGCCTCATACGGGCTCGATTGGAGTAATACTACTACTATTACTATCTAATGTGAACATGAAATCATGCCATCATTTCAAGTGGTACAAAACTTCTCACATTCCAAGTCACATGAAATCATGCCGTCATTTGTTAGGAAGGGAAACAAACGGTTCGCTAAGGGTTCGCAGTATGAAAAAAACACTCTGTCATGCCGCTGTCCAAGGAAGTTTTCATGCATCATCTTACTCATTAGCTCAAAGGCACGATCAAAGTTACCCCCTTTTACGCTGCCCATCAATCAGTACAGGAACTAAATAAAATGGTTCACTAGGCCCTCCGCATCCCATCAGGGAATTCCTAGAGTAGTCACAGCGCTAGGAATTCCGGAGGCGTTGTTGAGGCGCAACACTACGGGCAAGGGGGGACATCAGCGATGGGGTGACAGACGTGCGGAGGAGGGATGCCGGGCGTTGGCCTAAACCCTTAATGAGTATCTCTTTACCTAGAGTGGTCTATGTGGTACTAAACTTCACACATTCCAAGTCACATGAAATCATGAAGCCCTAATTTCCGAAATCTAAAACCCTAATTTTCGAGACCTAAACCCTTAATTTTTGAGACATTTTTGGAACATATAAAATTCTTAAAAGCATTACACAATCAAGTTATATGTGTAAGGAGCCTTTAAAGAAATTCATAATGTTTGGACCTCATTTTCTATATTTAAAAATTCCTACAAACACTATAATTAAATGATTTTTTGAGAAAATTTTAGAATGGATAAAATTTTAGAAAAAAATTACACAACTAAGTATGCTATGTTTGGAGTCTGTGTAAAAAATTTCATAATTTTTGGAGCTCACTTGCTATATTTTAAAATTTATTAAAAAAGGAAAAAAATGTTCTGAATGCATTGCCACACGGTGGTTGTCGGCAATGATGCTATAGTGCATCGCCAAGACGGTGGTGTGTGGCAAGTGCTTTTTTTATAAAAAAAAATTAAAAAACCTCACCGCATGGCGATTATGGTAAAGAACGCCATCAAGACGTCTGTCGTGGCGCAAGAAGCGACGTGGCGGTGTGGAGGTTCTGCCAGATGGCCACCGTGGCAAATAGGATTATTTTTGCAAATACGTTTTGGCGATCACCATTTCTGTAAATATGAGCCAAAAACTCGCCATTTCGACCAAAAAATTTTAGCCCATGTATATTTGCACGTATCGCACGATCATGCACCAATCTCACCGAACATTTTGGACCCTTGGATAGTGCTTGTAGACCTCACTCAGCATAATGTGTTTATTCAAACCCTAAAAATGCTCCTAGAATCTATGAAACCATATTAAGTAGACAAATGAAATACAAATTGGGAGTCTTTTCGTTCTTAAGAGCACATGCCCCCACCCTATAAGCTGTTCACCTTGTCTGATTATTCGCACTGTATAGGAAGTGGGGGTGTATCCTTTTATTTTTTTCCATCTAAAAATCATTGTATATCATTTTTCGTGGGCCCATGTTGAACGGTACACAGTTGACAAACTCACTCTCAAGTTTCAATTCATTAAGCTATTCAAAATTTTAAACACACCATTTGGGTTGTTGGATAGTGAACTCTTTCTTAAGGTGAGATAATTAGGGATCATTTTGCAACGTTAAGGTGGGATTAAGCTAATGCAGATGATGCTCTCCAAATTCCTCGCCCCACTCTAAATGTTCTTACTTCCCCAAATGTGCCGAATGCCAAGATTTGTTCACGGTCAAGAAGAAAATTCGAAATGTTCTTAGTCTCATCCCAAATTCCAAATTTTGTCCAAGGAAAAAGTTGGAAACAACATTTACTTGGGACATTTTTTGCCTTCGGCTAGAAATTTTGTTCTTGTCCGCTTTAATCTAGAATCATCTCAACACCGCACGACCCCTTTGTTCGTCGATGAGCGCCCTCCGGAGGAGAGAGAGAGAGAGAGGAGTGAGAGAAGAGAAACGGTGGAGAGTAAGGTGAAAGAGAGAATACTTGTTAATACCATTTCAGAGGCTATATCGCTTTGGCTCTTAGAATAATACATTCCACTACCTGTCTATATTAGTGTATCATTCCAGAGTTTAATATAATAATATATATTTATAAGTATATATATGTTTAATTGTATGTAAATTAAATTTCATTTGTAATATTACTCTAAATACATAATAGTAGAATAAAATATAACATATATTTCAATGAGTTCGATACACGATATTTCCGATTCCACCGGTATGATCGGCATTGTTCGGTATTGACTGGTATCGAACCCGGTATGGCTATTCTGTACCGTTTTAGGTAGCAAAATGATACATATCGGCCATGCCCACCAGTACATGAACGGTATTGATAACAACACCGCACGACCCCTTTGTCCTAGTCTACTGAGACGCCATCGCTGGTGCTCATCCTCTAGTGGAAGAAAGAGAGAGAGAGGACTAAGAGTGAAACATTTGCAAAATTTCAAAATCAATTTGAGTTTTGGATTTGAATTTCGTTTTCGTTCAAATTTCAGCAAAAACCCTCAAATCCCAAAACCAAATTCCGCTTTCCCTTTCTCCCTCCCGCTTTCTCCTTCCCGGACGCGCTCTCACCCAAACCCGCCTCCACCCCGTCGCCCAACCGCACGTCTCCATGGGAGACGCCGTCACCACCTCCAGCGCCGCCACCTCCTGTGCCACCTTGCCCTCCCTCTTCAATGCGCCCAAGCCAAGCCGAGACCGCATCAAGGTCAATCATCACGCGCTTAGCTCCGCCCGCCCGGTGAGGGCACTGCCACCACCCCAGCCACCTCTCCCCTCCCCCTTCAATGCGACGCTCAAACCCAAGCGCCACCTCACGCGGTCACCCATGCCGCCACCCATGCTGTGCCCTGCTCTCACAGCCTCCACGGGGCTATAAAAGCCGCCCCGCTCGGCCTTCATCTCCCGCACCAAACTCCTCCCCCTCCCCACCCACCTTCTTCCCCAAGGTCGGCCAAGAGCCGCCGCCACCACCACAACCCCACCCGCAAATCCCAACCCGTGCAAAACCCTAGAGGTAAGAAGACCTACCCGGTGGAGCTTCCCACACCGCCCTTCCTTGCGCCGCTGGTCACCATCGCCGGTCGCCGCCGTCGCTGGAGCGCCGCCGGTTCCGCTCGCTTTCCCCCTCCCTCCACACGAGCGCCGCCGCCGCCGCTTTCTCTCGCCTCGGCGCGCTTGTAGAGGTGCCGACCTTTGCTGCTCGACCTTTTGGCTCCGGCTGAAGTTAGACAAGATGAATGTGAGCGGCTTTTATTGTTCATCCAAAACCGGCTGGCATCTGTTCATCTCAACGAGAAATTTATTTCTTGCTCACCAAAAAAAACCTAGTACTATTCATTCTTTTATTTAAGCCCAAACACTGCTCAAACAGTAAAATGATTACTGTTCCTAAACCTAGATTAGTGATTAATTACTGTTTATGATCTATTTTAAGTGTGAACAGTAAATTGGTCACTATTCATCGAAACCCTAAATTGACATTATATATCCATTCTGACCGTCTCGAACCCAGAAAGCCCATTCTTGACTCTGTTCAACTATACCAAGCTCCAAATAAATCTTTCCACCTTTTTATAGATTTCTTTAATCCTTTACAATATTTTTGTTGTACTTGGATCCAAATCTCACAATTTCGTTCAGTCCAATCAAGCACCAGATAAATCCCCACCATCCCACGCCACCTTCCTTTAAATCTCTTTTTGGTTTTATTTACTTGCATTTTGTTCCCAGCTCATTCCTTGTCGAGCTAGTCTTTACTTGGTTTCTTTTTATTGCTTTGCTTCTCGTTAGGTCACGATCTTGACGACCAGACTCCAGAAGACGTAGGACAAGACCAGTATCCACAAGACTTTGTGCAAGAAGGCAAGTCGCATTCCTTGATCATTTTGAACCATATGTCATATATTTATTATTACTTTCATTATTATATTTGAGCCAATTACTTTAATTATTGAAATAATACTTTTGAATGCCATGATAATTAGATAAATCCTATAACCCCACATACAAACCCACCCAGCACTTGTAGGCCATATTCACCTTGACAAGTTCAAATAAAATATTAGCTATAATTGCTTTGTGTAACATCCCAAATGTATAAATGGGTGTGTGTTTCAAATGTAAGAAAATGCATGGAAAATAAAACTTTTTCTCACATCTTGAAACTATTGAACTCTTCTATAATTCTTATCAAAAGTTGTGGAGTTCAAAAATCTAAACCTCTTGTTGACTAAAGTCAAACCAATTTCCACTTGTCACAAATCTTGTGCCAAACTTGGGAAAACATTTCCCCTTGGTTCTAGAGTTGCTATGTGACCTCTCTGAAAAATATCATAAGTTTTAAAACTTGATTGATAATTTTTGGAGGTAAATCAAACCCTAGAACAGCCTTTAGGAATTTCTGGAGAAAAATGCATTGCACAAAAACCTCTGGAAATTTTATGAAAGGTTAATCCTAAAGTCAGCAAGCTCCTGTTAAAATTTCATAAATTTTGGAGTTGATTTACTAGCTCAATTAAATCCTCAAACTCTCAGCTTTTAATTTCAAACTCATTTGGCTGCACTGTTCCTTGGGCTTGAGCCACTTTCCAAATGGGTTGAACCCAACCGCATCTCTGGCTCAGCCCAGACCTCCTTTCCCACCTGCGCGAGGTCGTAACCGTTGGATTAAGATCCAACAGCCACGACCTCCGCCTCGGTCAATCACGCGAGGTCCTCCTCTCACGCGAGGTCGTAGCCGTTGGATTCAGATCCAGTGGCCACGACCTCCTCCATAACCAGCTCAGCCCAGACCTCCCACCCCACGAGGTCTTGCGCCGTTGGATCAAAATCCACGACCACGACCTCCCCTTTGCATCGTGCGCATCAGACCTCCTCATCGCGCGAGGTCGTAGCCGTTAGATGGAGATCTCACGGCCATGACCTCCTTGCTCATCTCGTAGCCGTTGGATAAAGATCCAACAGCTATGACCTCCCCTTCCCTTTTCTAGGTTGTGCCTAACCGCTCGAAGCTCCCGCACCTCAGTTCGTAGCCATTAGATCCAGATCTAAGGGCCACGACCTCCACTCTCATTCATTGCCGTCAGATCAACATCTCACAGCCACGACCTCCTTAGTGTCGTGATTAACGTCCACGACCTCCTCTCATAAACAGCGCCGCTGATTAAAATCCAACGACTACGACCTCCTCAGTATCTTTGGCGCAATGACCATGACCTCCCTCATTTGATTAGCGCCTTTGGATGTAAATCCAACGGTCCTGACCTCCCCATCTATTGTGTGCCATTGGATTAAGATCTAATGGCCATGACCTCCTTATCTGTCGTGCGCACCAGCTTAAGACCTCTCTCATGTTGTGCGCCCTTGGATGTAAATCCAAAGGCCACGACCTCCTCGCTCCATTGTGTGCCATTGGATGTAGATCCAAAGGCCATGACCTCCACATCCCTTTGGCTGTGTCGCGCGCTTTGTTTAAGTCCTCCCTATCAGGTCCACGCCCTTGGATTCAAATCCAACGGCCAGGACCTCCTATCTCTTTATCGCACGCAACCTCCCTGTTACTTTTCGTAGCCGTGCGATGGAGATCGTGTGGCTGTGACCTCCCCTTTTCATTGCACCACCGCGCGATTCAGACCCGGTGGTCAAGACCTCCCCTGTGCCTCTTCAGATCGCACCGTTGCGGATCTGAGGGTCACGACCTCCTCATGGTCTTATCCAACGGTTGGGGACAGGTCCTGTTCTTCTCCTAGCTTGGGCGCGCGCGTGCGCCATGGCAGTGAGGAGGTCAGTGACCTGTCACATCCTCCAACAGCTCTTTACTGCGCGTATTTATTGCGTGTCAGCCTTTCCGCCCCCTAGTCCTGCTCTGACCTACTCCCCCATTACCTCCACGTCCTGTCCAGGCCATGGACCAAGCCATGGGCTAAGCTCACCATGAGCTTAACCCTAGCTCACGACCTCCATTTCCCCGGGCTATAAGACCTCCCATTGGATTCCCCCTTGGCTTCCTTTACACGCTTTTGAGCTTTGCCTTGCCTCACTGTGCTTGGCTGAGCTCCTCCTCCACAGACCTTCCCTTGGCCGCCATTGTCGAAGCTTGGAGCTCCTCGGAGGCAGTGCTCCAATGGCTTTTCTCTCCCTCTCTTTGCTTCCATTTGAGCACCTCATCACCCAAGTGCTTACCTCTAACTTGATTTTGTCTTGCCTCCACAGGGGCAGCTTAATTTCGAGTTGGAGCTTTGGTCGTGGAGCACCCCCGCTTCTTCACCAGCGCCGGTCCTCCTCTTCTCCAACCTCCCCGGCACCTTCAGGACCTCTAGGTAACCTCCTGATAGTCCTTTAGAGCTGGGCACCTGCTTGTATGTTGTTGTGGAGCTTTAATTTTAAACTTTGCTTTTGGTCGTGCGCTACCGTGCTGCCCATCTCCGGCTCGTCGCCGTTCAGGGCCACCCCCGCCGCTGGGAATGGTCCCGGTGTGTGCGCAACACTATTGCGCACACGTTGGTGCCCTTGGATGGTGCCAGCGAGGTCCTCATCGCCGGCGACGAGCCTTGGAACACCCTCGGTTTTTGCCGGACGGGGATGTCTCTGTGTGTTGTCGTACAGGACCTCCCCGTGTAAATCTTGACCGTCTAGGACCTCCTCGAGGTCATCTTAGCCGTTGAGGTCCTCCCAGTGTAGATCTCAGCCGTTAAGGACCTCCCTGTGTAGATCTCAGCCGTTGAGGTCCTCCCCGTGTAAATCTTGACCGTGTAGGACCTTCCCGTGTTGATCTCAACCATTGAGATCATCCCTGTGTTGATCTTAGCCGCTTAGGACCTCCTCGAGGTCATCTCAGCCGTTAAGGTCCTCCCCGTATAGATTTGGACCGTCCCGGTCCTCCCTCATTGGTTTTGGTCCGTTGGATGCAGCATCAACGGCCACGACCTCCTTCCAGATTAGCTGGCGTTGCTGTTGGGGAGGACATGGACCGTTGGATCCAAGATCAACGGCCCATGTTCTCTGGACCTGCGTAGGCGCGTGCACATTTTCCCTGGGAGGTCTTGGGCCGTCCGATCCAGGATCAACGGCTCATGTCCTCCCCTGTTATTTTGGTTTTTAGAAAATCCAGAGAGCTCTTATTTGTGAACTGAAAAAGGTAATAACTTTGAAAATACATAACTAATTCATCTTAGCTCCTTTTGAGGTGATTCAAAATTTGGTAGCTCTGGTTTGAACTAGACTTTAATCTAAAAATGGTTGTAAGTTGAGTTCAGCTCCAGAAAAGTGATTGGTAAATAGGTTTCGAAATTAACTTTAAATATTGCTCCAAAACTTGTAAAATGCATAAGTATTTCTCTGTAGTTTATTTTTGAGTGAATCCAACTTTGTTGGCTTTCTCTGTTAGTGCACTAAATGTTAGAATAGGATTTAGGCATGTCACTATTTTCAAAAGGATTGTGGGAGCATTTCATTTGTGCTCTTTTGAATATCTTTGAAAAATCATAAAACATGCATCATGGCTCCAAATGAGATGAATCCAATTGGGTTGTTCATCTTATGAGGTGCTTGTTTTACTATAAAAATTCCAATTGCACCACCTTTCTAGAAATTTTTGCTAAACAATTTAATTATGTGAATAGTAGCAGTTTGCATTTTTAGAGGCTGAGCAGAATTGTTTTGCTCATATCTTTTGCATTGAGAATTCAAATCAATTGATTCTTATTGATAAATTCTCTAAAAATCATCCTCTTGCTTCTGTAAAAATTTCAGAGCATTTGGAGTTAGTTTGCTGTGCTGTCTTCTTATTTTTCGTCGTTCTTATCGCTTCTTTTCACCTTTTCGATTAGGTGTTGACGAGTGTGTTGATCCCGTGAGCGATACTCTGTAGCAAATTGAGCATATCCAGCAAGGCAAGCAGTTTGATCATATCCCATTATTGTCCCATTACTTTAAAGTTTAATACTTTGTTTCACTTGTATGTATGCATGCTAATTTGTGTTAAAATATCGATTAGTTGAGCCTATAGATGCATATCCTGTAGGTAAATGTTCATTCTCTACTACTAAGCCTAGGATTATCTTGCTATGATTTAGAGTTCGATGGATGGACTCTTATCACTTAGTAGTTTACGTTGATAATGCTTAGCAATGCTTAGATAACGGTAGAAATGGGCGGTTGTCGACATTATGTCGATGACCTTGATCACACAAAAACTATTATTCCATTATGTCCATCTTGTGCTTGTTACTTTGTAAATAAACGAAAATGTAAACAAAATTGTTATTGACTTGGGCATAATGGATGTTGGTGTGATTTGTTGGGTGTGAACGGAATGGTGCCTAAGTCCCCAAGGACCGAGTTACTTGCGCCATTGATCCAAGCACTTTTGCGTGCTAACCACACGAGGGGGATATGGGACCTCTCTTGACTAAGTACTTTGGGAGGTGTTAATTATGAGCTGGTCGGTGGGTATGTTAAAAGTGTGTGTGTTATGTGTGGTGTTGGGAAGGGAGCATTAACAGATCAGCCATAGGCTGGTTAATGTGTCCTTATCCCCGTGGGTTGTGGCTCTTAATTAGCGTCATCCATTGGAAATGTCTCGTAGGACTTAGCCGTGCCAGCATACCAAAGGAAGTGTGCTTAATCTAGTGGCGAAAAGGCGGTCTGGCGTGTGGGTACATTGGTACACCCCTGCAGGGTTAAAACTATTCGAATAGCCTCGTCCTAGGTTATGGACACGCTTGGTGATTTTCCGCAAGAACTAGACTAAACACTTAATTAAAACTTGATGAGTGGTATGAATTGGGTAATTCATGCTATTGTTGTGGTGACTTGGGTGAGTCACTTCCAGGTTGTTCTTGTTGTTATTATTATTGTATCGTTGTTACTTCAACAATTAAAACGCTTTGTCAAAATTGCTTTCAATCTATTACATTATTGCAAATGAAAACTTGCTTTATGCAAAAATGAGTCCAAAGCCTCATCCACTTAAATAAAGCTTGCATGTAGCTATTTATAGTTCTCATATACTACACGTCGCCTTCTTGTAGTACATTTTGTACTCATTTGCTTTGCTTAATAACTTTGTTGCAGAGGAGGTAGAGCCCAAAGGGCTTTACTTTTGTGAGATGTGTCATGTTGGGAGTCTAGCTAGGCGGCTTGGTTGGTTGCCTTGTGGGCTAAAGGCAAACCTTGTGGCTCTCTTTTGTTTATCGCCATCTTATGGATTTTGCTTCCGCTGTGTTTATCTTTCTTAGTTGTATTTGGCCGGTCGGCCCCTTTTGTAATAACTCTCTATATTATGTATGTCTTTTATTCTAGTCGTGCTTTGGTTCTATGTCTTGAATGGAATTGATGCATGATTTTGTAAAGGGTGTGTATCTTGCATTCAGGAAGTATACATATTCAAGACAGGTTATTTCGTTTGTAATACTAGGGTCAATGGATGACTAAGTATTACAAGCCTAATAAACCGGGGTCCTCACAAAGTTGGTATCAGAGCCATACTGACCATAGAAGCCCTAGATTGGTCGTCCTTAGGATGTTTTGAAAAACTTATTTTCAAAGTATCAAATGGTTTATGAAAGTTTAAGTAAAGTCTCTACTTTTACTCCTTACCTATCTTAGTTTTCTCATCTCATCTCACTCTGAATTGAGTTTAAAAGTTGTTTTCCCTCTCCTTCCCTCAACGGATAGTGGCTATCGTGTAATTGGGTTTTGGGAACCAATGAGTTTGGCAAATTGAAGTGTTGGCTGCCCTTTTAAAAGGTTTTGAAGTTTCTGGAGTCGGTGATTTCGGCTAAGAGCTTGGATGCAAAATCTGGACAGCGAGCATCGATTTCCAGACAGCAAGCTCAAAGGTTCTAAATAGGGTAGAAAATGAGAGGTTAAGTCAACTAAAACTTGTGGGAATAAAAGGGTAAGATGTGATACTAGTTAGCTAAGTATCTAACACACATTTTATTGGTTTTACATTGCTCTGTAGTAGTGTTAGAGCTAAAATAGCTTGCTGAAATTTTGCCTTCTCAACTGATTACTCGTTCATTCAATATGGGTTTGTCGTGTAGGGGAGTTGAGCTTTGGTTTGGTGTTTTCTTCGCTGTTTTTAGAGTCTTTTTGGGAGCTTTTAAAGTTTATTTACTTGCTGTTTGGCTTTCGTTTAGGGTGATGTCCTATTCCCCTAGTCGTTAGCCCCCGCCTTCTTTAGCTTCTAAGTTTTGGGTTTTGATTGCTAACCTCTTTCCCCTTTCAACAGGATGGCCGGTTGCACTCATAGTGGCTGAGGCCAGTCAGCTGGTCCGGATGAGGAGCTTCCTCCTCCTCCGACCATGGCCGAGGTTCTTATGCAGATCGAGCGTAACCGTTCAGAAGATCGAAGGGTTCTGGAGGTTATCGCTCGCAACACCTCCACTCTTTCTAGTGCCTCTGGATCAGGGGAGGAAGTGGACGTCAGCAGCGTGGGGGACTTGCAGAGTTCCTTCGCATCCAGAGTAGCTAAATAGGGTGTGTAGAGCTTGATTAAAATATTCCCAGCTTCAATTCTGATCTCATTTTTGCACGGTAAATATTTTGTAAATGTTGGGATAATATTTCAAATATGTTTCATCTTAAATTTCAGGTATGGTGGCCCTAGGAGACACCGCGTAGTGGCCGTATGAGCTACTTGACCAGTCCATTGACGTGACGCATCGTAATCGCCTCAGTACCATCCTCTCGCAGGAGGGCGAGCAGCCCATTGAGCTTGGTGCGTTGCCACTACGCACGCCCATGAAGGAATGGAGGGTGGTGGACCCACGTTGGGTTCCGTGGTACGTATAGTTCTAAACTTCGTGTACTAAATTTTGGTTTGACTTATGTGGACGGACTCACGTATGTTCTTAGTCTTTTGACATAGGTTGAGAGTGGCAGGGCTCCTTCCACTAGCTAGGATGGTGGTGGCGACGTGGGAAGACGAGGAGGACATCACCACCAGGGTGTCTACGTCGAGGCAGTTTTCGTACGACCGGTGGCGCTGGTTGACCGGTGGAGGCCAGAGACACACACGTTCCACCTTCCGTGTGGGGAGATGATGCCGACACTTCAGGACGTGGGCTACCTTACCGGGTTGTCCTGTATGGGCTTCCCCATAGCATCTTACGACATCCTGGACATGTGGCACACGAAGATCCTTGCAAGGTTCCAGGGGTTGTTGTTGGCCAACGCTAGCTACAGGGAGTTCTCCAGTACGCATGGGCTAACACTGAAGTTGATCAATCAGTTTGACGTAAGTATTTATAACTCTTGCGCTTCCGCTTCAATTCCTTTGTTCAACTTAGTGATGTGTCTCTATCTTCTTGCAGGCAGCTGCCCTAGGACCAGACGCACCCAAGTACACAGTGAGGAGGTGCTTCGAGGTATACTTGTTGTGGCTCTTCGGGTGGGTCATGTTCCTAGGATCCCACGGTGATAGTGTGAACAAGAACATGGTTCGCTACACACGGGTGCTAGCGGACGTGGAGATGGAGGCGACCCCGCCATATGACTAAGGCCTTGCAGTGCTATGCGCAACGTACTGTGGCCTGTGTAGAGTGTGCCACTGGGTTCAGGACAGCTCTATCCTCTCCTGATGTCCGCTGCTTCTTTAGTTGTGGTCCTACGAGCGTTTCTAGATCAGACGACCACAGCTGGACCTGGGAGCCTACATCGACACCATGTACACCATATCGCCGTTGACCCCGTGGAGCAGCCTACTATGGGTATGATGTGGTGCCGCTGACTGGTAAGTTTTTTGAACCTTTAGTCCTTTGTAATTTAATTTAATTTAATTGCATGTGCTTAGTTTTTGTTGTTCTATTCTACATATCACCTTCACTCCGATCACTACGCACGCATCCTACCCAGACTATGTTGGGATGTTTGACCAGTTGATGGATGATCGCATCATCTGTACACTGTACACTGCCAACAGGGTGTCAGCGCGCGGACCCCAAGGCTTGCCCATCCAGTGCACGTGAGACTGGCAGTACTAGTATACGCGAAAGTTCTTGGTGCACGACATCTTCATGGAGGAGTACCACGTGCACCGGGTGATGCACCAGTTCGGTCTACGACAGGAGTTCCCAGTGCCCTGGGGGCCGCAGGTAGCGCCGAACGTTCATAGGTAAGTTCATGTTTTATGTATGTCATAGCCTTTCCCTTAAGGACTTAAGAATTTATCGTTTTGTCTTCGACAACTACACTAGGAAGGGAGTAGCTGGTATGACTTCCTGGACTGAGAAGATGCCTATTGGGTTGAGCAGTGGACTCTACGCCTTGGTGAACGTGCACCGAGAAACTGCTCCCTACGACCCCAGGACGTACGAGTAGTACATCGAGTGGTACTCCACTCAAACGAGGGTTCATTGCGTCAGAGTCATGGACAACCCACCACGCCACGAGGCTGCGACGACCGACACATACCCCGCCCAGTCGGACTCCGCATTCTATCGCGTGGTACGTATTGAACGGTCTATACTTCTTATTTCCTACGCATGTTTTCGGTTTCAAACTTACTAATCATGTGTACAAAATGATCTCTTTTGGGAGATGAACGAGGTGGCGACCTCCGTGCTACTCGGATGCTCGGGGAGCGCTTTCGCATGACGATGCAGGAGATTAGAGAGCACATGGACCGGTTCCTAGAGAGGACGAGGCGAACCATCCAGCTTACATCGTGCTATAGGCCGAGGGACATGGCAGACCGAACTGTTTTGTGGATGGGGGGTGACCCACGGTGCATCATGCACCACAGCTCCTCACTCGGACGTGGTGGGCGGGTCCTCGTGGTACCGTGCCGGGAGTACCCTAATGCTAGCTCAGTTCGCAAGTACACCTGAAACACTTACATCTGGTTGTTAATTTCGAACTCCACTAGTTACTAACAACATTTTCTTCTGGTAGGTCCTTAGTACCGTCCGTACCAGGGGCAGGACTACACCGAGCCGTCCACTATGATGCAGCAATTAGGTATGTCTATGTTGTTTACGCGCATAATGTACTATTTCAGCATTTCCTTCTTGTTTACATGCATAACGTGTTGTTCCATAATTCGTAGACCCCCTACCGGACGACGAGCTAGAGTCGCGGGAGGGAGCAGACTCCGTGGAGTTGGGCCTTCACATGGTGAGAGCAGTCAAGTCATTGTTGGGGCTTCACAGCTGCACGGTGCGCCAAGAGTGAGCCAGCCGACGCAATACCCCCTCGTGACACCCCCTCAGGCTACTCGCGTCGGTAGGGTACCTCGGCCACCAGAGCCTTTGACTTACTCGGACCCGCATCCGCAGCTACCCCGGGCAAGGCCAGGGGCCACACATGGGGTACACCCCAAGAGGGCTCGTGAGTAGATGTATTAGTCTTGTTATGTACGACTTACATTATGCTAGTCTTATGTTTCGATACTATTTTGTTCTTGTTGTGTGTACAGGTAACCGTGTGAGGGAGTCAACATCGCGACACCCCACACCATCCTAGTTCTAGCCTTTTCGTACGTGAAATGGCTACATCGTGTTCTCAAAGTACGTCGCACGTTTTTTATATTGCATCGCCGAACGGGGCTATTTTTGATATTGCCCTGCCGAAGGAGGCTATTTATAATATTGCATCACCGAATGGGGCTATTTTCGATATTGCACCGCTGAAGGAGCCTATTTTTATATTGTGCCGCCTAAAACACATTCCAAATATATTTGGTTACATCGAAACTCATAAATTATCGGTAGCACGGACAATTAAAGATATACCAAAATTATAAATTTAATTTAATTTCAAATAAGGGATTTTGTCGCCAATTGAATTAGTGACAAGTTCTCTGTTGCCATTTGAATGGGTGATAGGCTCCTATCGCTATTTCAATTGGCGACAAGGAGCTTATTCACTGTTTGCGATGGCGATAGGGCACCTGTCACCATTTTATCTGGCAACAGGCTCCTGTCGCTATTTGAAATGGCGACTGGATGATATTTTTGTAATTTTTTGACTATTTAATTTTGTAAACTTTTTTAAAATAATATTATTTTAAAAATTGATAAAGTGCATGTGACTCCACTACTACGGATCATCATCATCACGCAAGGCGGCAGGTTATCGCGATTCGAAACCATCGAATAACATGAGCGGTTTTTGTGTTTCGCATAGTATGATAGCGGTTCTATGACGGCTCGTGATATCACGAGCGGTTCATGAAACCATCTCTCGCATATGATCTGAGAATAACCGAGCGGATACTATTTTGTGTTAAAACCATCTGTGATAGTTCATTATCCACTACTACGGATCACCCTATCATAGACGGTTTGGAACCGTCATCACAGATGGTTTTTGAACCGTCTATATTTGTTCGTCTGTGATAACGGGTGGTTATCACAGACGGTTCAAAACCGTCTGTGATACAGAATATCACAAATGGTTTTTGTGTTAAAACCGTCTATGAAGGCATAGTATCACAAACGGTTCACTCTAGAAACTGTCTGTGATACGCAGAATATCACAAACGGTTCGTGGACAGAACCGTTTGTGATATTCTGTGTATCACCGACGGTTTCTAGAGTGAACCGTCTGTGATACTATGCCTTCACAAACGGTTTTAACACAAAAACCGTTTGTGATAGTTCATTATCCTAACTACATTTTTTCTGATTTTTGGCTAGCCTCAGGAATTGCTAGTCATGCCCTCTGAAAACAAGCATGTAGACAAACAAATACATCACAGATAATCAAATTGTTGACAACTCAAAGTGATCATTACTCAAAATAAATTACAATAGATCGAATTTGTTCAAATATTATCGCTATAGTTATACAATTGGATTACAATTGAGTCAATTGTTTACAGGTGGTTGAGAGGTGTCAACGCGGTGAAACTGTGGGTCGGCGACGGAGTGAAACTCTCCTTCGTCATTAACGATATCTGACTTGATAAAGGCGCAGAGCTTCCCTCGAATGTCCTTGATCTCATCCACAATGAGTCCATCTAAATCTATCATCAAGTCCTGTTGCTAGCAAGAGTAAAGTGGTAAGCATATATATTTAAATTTATAATTAGGAAATAATTATTTCGAGATTGACAAACCTCGAGATCCTTCTTCCTAGCACTAATGATTTGCTGCATATGATGGCAAATGTAGATTGCACATAGCTCATCATTTTTTTGCTGGCGGCACTGCAAAAATAGAATTACATATATAGGTATAGTCAGTTCGAGACGCGTTATTACGAAGTATGATATAGGATTATTATGTTGTAGCACGTACCAGAAATTGCGTCCTATGTGTTAGTTCGGCGCTCTTTCCATTGTATAATCCTTCTTTGGTAACATAGGCGATGAACGACCTACATGATTCCAAAAAGTTATCCTCGAGCATTTCAAACAAATGAAGACTACAATAGAGTTATGTATGGAGGAAATGAGCATACCACTCAAGTATTCCTTTCAGAACACTGAAGTCATGGTTGTTGCGGATTAGGGAATCAAGGTATATCACATGGTTCCTCTTTGGTATAATGATTAAAAGGATCCAGTGGTACCTACTCATGTATGTCGCTATAGTCATTAAACCTAAGTTCATGATGCGTATAAAAGTACAAATGAAATTTGTATAGCAAGTAGTGACACTTACCTTTGGTTGTAGGGCACCACTATGTACTTCTTGTCATCCTGATGAAGCAATGCCGCCGTTATGTATTCCTCGACGAAGGACGGGTCTATTTCGATGGTTTGCATAGATACCACGTGTGGGTCGAGAAAACCCACCGGTTCTCGCCATGCCCGGACATTTTTCATCATGTATCTATACATAAGCAATGAGTTGTGATATTTATCGGTATTACGTGAATGTAGAACTTGATTGTACACACTTACAGTGTCCAACATCGTAGAAGCGAGGCGTCGAGGCCAACGAGGTTGAATATGTCATATAAGTCGTTGAAGCCCACGACGAAGTTGCCCGGCCAGTTGAAGAAATGCTCATTCTCGTATCTGGCGGTGATTCCAGTATCGCACCCCTTCTTTTCGGTCTTCCGTATGTACCAGTCATGTAAAGCCTGACAAGCATATCCAAAGACGCGCATTATCGTGGCCGAACTGCGGTTTTCGATGGAGTAATTCCTGGACTTCCCGAACTTAGGAGGCGTCTTAATGTTCATCGATTTCAATTTGGCCTTAATGACTGGTAGCGTCTTCCTGTGAGATGACTCGGGAACCAATACGGCGGCACGCTTTTCTTGTTCCTTCGGCGTCTTCTCCACGGGAACCGATGAGGTGGCCTTCTGAGGCGAAGGATGAGGTGGAGTCATCGAGGGTTCCGTTGGAGAGGAATGGTCGATGTCGAGATCGCAAGCCTTCTTTGGGTCGAGGCGATGTCCTTCTTGGGCCACTGGATAAAAGTGTGCACGACATCCCCTAGTGTTCTGTTGTCTTCGTTCGGGCGAATCTTCGGCGGGACGGCCATGAAATTGTCATGTACCATATCCACGGACCTGGCGTAACCTGCGCCCGGTGGGCATCAGGTCTTTGCTTGCCCTTCTGGTATGGATACACCATCCCCCACCCAGCCTCAATAGAAATGAATCCAACCATCCTCACTTGGAGCTTGCAGGGCGTCGGCCCCTACAAAACGTTACGCAATTAGCTAAGGAGTCCTATAGGTCTATCTTTGGTTCATTCCATAGATGTACATTACCTTGATGTCGTCTATCGGTAATTGGACGTCGTCATGTTCAAAATTATCGTGGACGCCGACGCTACTCGATGTCGGCGGATCGGCTCCCAAATTAACGAGGCGGCTTGCATCGCTCAGAGTTGATTCATTTGATCCTGCAATGCTGCTAGCTTTCCTTCAAATATTTCAGTAATCATCTGTACCAACCGGTCCTCGTGATTGGCCTTGGATCTCTTCCTACTCCTATACGTGCAGTAGTCGTCTGCGAATCCATGATTCCAAGGTACGTTAACCCCAAGGCCTCGCGTGCGACTCGGGTGCTCCTTGTTTCCTAGGGTCGTAGATAGTATATCCTTCTCTCTGTCTGCTTGGAAGGAGTCTTGGGAAGTTTGGGCAGTCAATTCACGCTGCAAGAGGTCATCATATTATTATAGACACTATGAAGTTATAGACTTATTAACAACTAGGTAGTTCGACATATTTACCACACATTGGGACACTTTCTGGTCTGTCGAGTTTGTGAAAGAGATGCTGCCCGAAGACGAGACTTTTGCCATCGCTTTTAACCAGCTTAGAGAACGCGGGTCTGTGATCTCAAGAAATGGCCCGGTTGCGTTCTCCTCCTCCGCCGCCCATTCCTCGTATTTACCCGCGTACCCAGCGGTGCCGAGTCTGTGCGGGTGAGTGTTTCGTGTCTGGAGAGCTTTGTGCGCCGCACTTTGCTCCTTAAATTGGGCCGTCGTCTTCATAGCCACAAAGGCGTCCCATGTTTCTCACGTCAAGAATCCATACTGCGTGAAGGGCATCTAACCCGTGTTCACGTACTTTGTGACAAGAATGCTCTTGAAGGTCCTCCACGATTTATCCATCGAGAGCATCGCCGTCCGTTCCATGCATGCCATGTTTGCTTCTCGGATAGTGAACTTGCTTGAAAGTTCTGTCCACAGCGCGCCTCTCTGTTGTTTCGTTAGAGACTTCCAGCTTGGTGTGGTGATGGGGACCCGTTCCCTTGCAAGTATCCCGCAGATGGTCCAGAATCTCGCCGCTGATATCTTGGGACTCAGAGGGACCCCAAAGTCACTAACCTCCGTGATGATCAGTCGGCCCGCAGGCATTTTCGCTTTTCCTTTGCTATCTCGCTTACGTATCATTATCGTCGACGGAAATCCAAACGCATTAGGCGGCGTCGGTGACGGCGACGAAGACGGCGCCTCTGCCATCTGTGGCGTCGTTGACTTCCTCGGCGATGCCATCATTACTAACTTCATGTGTAATCTGCTCTTCATCGTGACTGGTCCAACATGTATACCTTTTTTTTGAAACCCCTTCGAATCAAGTGCGCTTCAATATGTGTCGGGTTGTTAAACATCTTTAGATTAACGCAATCAATGAATGGATAGTACATAAATTTTATCCCCTTCTTCAACATATCCTGCTCGGCGGCTCTTCTAAAAGCAACCACGCCATTAATGTACTCTTGACTCACACGGTTCCGCAGTACATCGATTCGGTCCATCTACGCTACGCATGTAACAAATTATTATCAAATTAGATTAATAAACCGCAAGTACGTACTCTTCCTATTTACCCAACATACTTAAATTAATTAGTGATTAATTTATAGCAAACATAAAGGGTTATAGATCGTTACCCTCGGAGCTCACGACGAAAATACCAAATATCTCTCGAGAATCCTCTCCTTCTCCTCCCTTCCCTCTCTGTCGGCGGCGCAATGGGCTTCCTATTTACCAAACATACTTAAATTGATTAGCTATTAATTTATAGCAAACATAAAGAGTAAAGATCGTTACCCTCGGAGCTCACGACGAAAATACCAAATATCTCTCGAGAATCCTCTCCTTCTCCTCCCTTCCCTCTCTGTCGGCGGCGCAATGGGGGAGGACCTAGTGGCGGCGGCGGCTCAAATGGGAATAGGCAGGGGCGGTCTGTCGGGCCAGGTATTTGTATTGGTAGCCTATCACAGATGGTTCGTATTACAAACCGTCTGTGATACTTACTATCACAGACGGTTTTTTAATAGAACCGTCGGTGATAGTTCACAGACGGTCTTTATTGACAACCGTCTATGGTATCGGAGACTATCACAGACGGTTCTTTAATAGAATCGTCTGTGATAGTTCACAGATGGCCTTTATTAAGAACCGTCTGTGATAATCTCCGGTATCACAGACAGTTTTTTAATAGAATCGTCTATGAATTATCACAGACGGTTCTTGAATAGAACCGTCTGTGATAGTGAGTATCACAGACGGTTTGTAGGCTAGCACGGCAAATACCTGGTCCCGACAGACCACAGACGGTTCCATTTTAATTGTCTGTGATGAGACGTCTACTATTACTTGTTTTGTAGTAGTGCTCTCTCTTCACCCACAAGTGGGATCCACTTCCAAACAGACCCACCGATCATTGGCTTTTGTTTTTGTTTTCATGTCTAAAATGTTATCTCTCCCTCCCCTCTTTCTTTTTGCGACGGGGACATGTGCAGCAGAGGGAGAGTGCGGTGGGGCCGTGGGGGTGGAATAAAGGGTGGAGAGAGTGTGCGGGTCTGCCGTGTTAAGGGCCAGTTTGGATCAAAGTAATTTCAAAGGATTTTGGGAAGAATTGGTTTTCTTTGGAATGTTTTCCTATATAGCTGTTTGGATCAAAGGAAAACATAATTTCATTGGAATGGAAAGGAACTTGAACATGTACCATCATAGGAAATAAAGCAAGAGCTCAGACCCAAAGAAATTATTCCTGTGATGGGAAAGCGGAGAGAGGGAAATGAGGAAGTACAAAGCCCATTAGTAAATTGGTTTTTCTAGCTAGAATCCACCGGTAGCATGCCACGTACAATGGCCATTTAGCTGAACAGTTTGATTAGTTTATTTTGCCCTTCCATTTCTAAATGTATTCTTTAATTCGTGAGTTTTGTTATTCCGGCGTTCCAAACACCAATTCATGTGTCTTTTCTATGTTTTTCCCAATCCTCTGTTTTACACCTACGTATCTATTGTGTTCCTGTATGTTTTTTTTCATCCCCCCCCTCTCTCCTGCGTTCAAAACAGACCCTAAAACTACATACAGGCTGAAGGATTTTTTTTATTTAACCCTTTTTTAAATTTTATTTTAAAGTTAACATCTTACGCACTTTCTTTCAAATTCTGACCCCTTTTAGTCATGCCACCACCCATGGTATGATCAAACAACACTATCATGCCAGTCCGTTTCTGAGCAATCTCTTGTCACGCTACCACCCATGACGTGATAGTGTTGTTTGGTCACGCCACAACCAGTGGCGTGACAAAAAGTGCAATTTTGGAAACTTATTTTAACGCGTGACAGCATTATTTTGTCACGCTATGAGTAGTGGCGTGACCAGAATTGGAAATAAAGTGCGCGGGAGGTTAACTTTAAAATAAAATTTTAAAAAAAGTTAAATATAAAAAAGTTCAGGCTGAAGTGTCTCCTCCCCTCACCAACTTACGGGCACACAATTCTTGCGTCCCACATGTCATGATACTTGGTAACAAAATGTCCTAGATTTTGTTGGTACACAATCCGTATCTTTCATCGTATTTCTCATTTATTTCTACCTTGACACAACTAAATTTGTCCCGGCTTTTTCTCGCCAGTGATTTTTTTTGTACATGTTAGGAAAATACATTTTCCACGATGGTATAACACGTAGTTGTTAGCAGTGGTGGAGCAAGAAATTTTCCAAAGCCTGGACAAGCCGCAAGCTAAGTACCTAATTATGGTCTATTAAGAACCGCAAACATCGGATATTCGGATACACAATTACTAGCCAACCTAACTGAATAAGGAGACCTAACTGAATAAGGAGAAATTGGGAGAACATCAAATATTTCTCAAGGCGGTCGCGGCCTCGTGGCTCGATGTCGATGGCGATGCTGCCACTGGCTGGAGAGCCAGAGCCATCGGACCCGGAATCGTCGTCCTAAAACCACCTGAAAAATGAGACGCGCAAGTTCGATCCCAGAGATCGAACCCGGACGGGCTGTCTGCTCGACGGCAGAGCGAGCCGACCAAGCGTACTCCTCAAATGAGTTGAAAGCTAGGCAACGAAGGAATAAATTGATGTTTATAAATGTGGAAACCAATTGATTGGAAGCCATATGAGCTTCATTGAGAAGCCTAATTTTTCAATGTGCTGCCATGTGGGCTTCATTCTTCTTGCTTCTTCCCACTTCCTTTCTTTTATCTCTCCTCCCCATTCTATTCATTGCTTTAGAGCTTTTTTTTTGTTCCAGCCGAATGCATGGCTTCCTGTTCCTCTTGCCTCCTCCATCTTTTCCCTATTTATTCTCTTGGTAAAAGTTTTGGCCGAAGCTCCTCCTCATGGCGCCTCCTCCTTCCTCTTGATTTCCCCCATGGCTCTGTGACCTCTCTCTCTCCCCGTCAACTACAACAATCTGTTCGTTCCAAATGCATTATTGCCCATTGATGCAAGAAGTGTTCTTGAATCTTGATTGGTTGTTGCAGCAGGTGGAGGCGGCATGAGAAGCTTGGACTGGGCGACGAGGAAGAGCATCCTGTTTGGCTCGGCGCAGGGCCTCAACTACATCCACACGTTCCCGGTGCGGCCGGTGCTTGTCCACGTGAACGTGAAGCCGTCGAACATCCTCCTGGACGAGCACGGCGGCGCGTGCGTCTCCGAGTGCGGGATCATGCGCTAAGCCACCAATATCCAGCAGTCCACCCCGTCGCAATGGTGCCCGCCCGAGGCCCCGAGCTGTTTCTGGACCGTGCGGTGGCGGTGTCGAGCCGCAGCGGCGCGGCGACTCCGGCGGCGTCAGCGTCGAGCGGCGGTTGGCACGGGTACTCGGCGCCGGAGCTCGCCCAAGCCGCTGTGCTGTGCGCTGGTTGTTAGGATACATGTTTCCTTAACGTGGAACTTAACCGACAAGGAAACTTTGTGGCACAAATACTACCTAAAAATCCCCTTAAATCGAGAACCAAATGCTCGCATCACGTATACATGCTTTCTTATGTCCAACTCTGTGTTTATTGTTATCTTTACATGTTTTCCGCGAATAAATCCGTAATAAATTTGTCCATATGCAGATTCCCGCTAATTGCAGGTACAGATGCTTTCCGGAATAAATAACAAAAAATCCTGATAAAACAATAGATATTTTTCATGTCCAACGTACCACAATATCCATTAGAAGGAGACATGTGCAACGAAAAAAAAAAACAGAACATTGTACATGTGGCCGCCTTCAGCACCTCCATATTTTTTGCATGGACAAAATGTTGCACTATAATGTAATTTGCTCGAGTGAAAGTAAGTTTGTAGCCATTGTGCTGCGTGGCATTTGAATATAGTAATGTATTTTTCATGCACTCATGCCTTGTTGCATGCCACAAGAAAAAGTATTAATGGAGGAAATAACATAAAGACGAAAGACACAAGGTCTTAGCATGATCTGTAGTTTAATTACACGAAAAAGTTTGCTGCAAGCACAGTTTTGACTTGTGAACTTTTAGACGTGAGTAGAAGTGGAAGGGGTGCTTGTGAAAGTTTGCATATCAACAAAATTCATTTCATTTACAGGTGGCCAAAATCAAGCTGGAAGATAGGAAACAACTTACATATACATTTGAAAAAGGAAACGCTACAAGTATTTCCTTTTCACGAAAGTTGCCAAAACAAACACTCCCTTAGTTTACAAAAACAAGTCATTTTGGAATTCGTGCAGTCAAACTTTGGAAACTTTATCTATCAATATATTTTTTAAATATTTATATTAGATACACGAAAATCATTTGGGTTTTACAAATATATTATTCAGACTTGCTATTTTTAAGTTGCCTGAAATTTTCTTAAGTTTAAGTCACTTGTTGTGACCATTGGATTTGTGTAGAGATTGATGTGTCATATGATTGGATATTGATCAAATGGATAAAAAAAGTCACTTATGTTTAGAAAAATTTCAGTCACCTTATGAATAGACAGTCCCTATATTATAATAGTAATTAGTGGTCAAAGTTGTATTTTGGGGACTGTATCGATGTCCAAAACAACTTGTTTTTGTGAACTCGAGGGAATAACTAGACAACATTAATTTCAATTCTAAAAAAACAACATTAATTTCACAAATATGCTTTGAAATAATCGGTAACAAATTAATTTCGGCCCTCTTGCGTATGTGCACGTTCTCTCTCGCGACAAGGACTCGACTCTCCATCTATCCAAGCAACGGGACCTACACACAAACATGTTCTGTGTTTCCATCGTCCTCTTTGCAACACCTAGCAATGCGTAGGTTCACCGGCTTTTGACATGGCGAATGCATGTACAGGTAACCTACAGGGTCATTTGATTTGAACCCCACAGATTTCTTAAAATACATATACGAATTTAAGTAGAATGAATCTTCCAAAACAACAAAAGAATTGGAACGAATCGGCTCCGGCCGGCCGGCCACCTTGGCCGCCTTTCTAGCACTTCCTGCCTGGCCTGCACGGGAGGGCGCCGGCGAAGCGCGTGAGCCTCGTGACGTATGACCCTGACTTGGGCTTGATCAGATCCTTCTTGTTGAACTTCCTCTGGATGTCGCCGCCGGACGTGTTGAAGAAGGCGCCCTCCATGAACAGGTCGTCCTGCGAGTGCCACACCCAGTTCTTCCACTCCGACTCCGACGCGCCCAGCTGCTTCGTGATCTGCTTCGCCGCGAGGTTTGGCGGCGCGATGTAGCGGTTGCCCTGGCTGATGATCGTCGGGTTCTTGCTGCCGCCGATGGCGTACATGAGCCAGTGCGTGTAATCGTTGTTGACGACGTGGAAGAATCCCCATCGGCATCTACACAAAATCAAGGCAATGCATATACGCATTAGTGTCCAGATCAATTGATGTAGAACATGTATGGAGATCAACTAGACTGAGACATGCATGCATGGATGCAGATGATGACCTGGGCATTCTCTGCACGAGCCCTCTTCCAAAGTGGTTGAAGGCCACGGTGATCTGCATGATCTGGTCCTCGGAGAAGGAGTCGCTGGAGCCGAAGAGCATGACGTCGTTGTGGTTGGTGAGGTGGCAGTTGGAGATGGTGACGCCGTTGGACTTGGCGATGACGTCGATAAGGCCGTCCTGGCAGTTGGAGAGGGAGAGGTGGTCGAGCCAGACGTTGGTCGAGCCGAAGACGGTGACGCCGTCGCCGTCGGACTGAGTGCGGAAGCCGAAGTGTTCCGGCGAGTCCCGGATCATGCCGCCTTTGCTGAGGACGATGTCGTTGATGTGGATGTTGTGGATGATGACGTTGTTGACGTGTTGCACGGTGAGCTGCGCGCCGTTGGTGATGCGCACCTGCGCGCCGCGGCCGTCGATGGTCTTGTCGCTGCCGATGAGGAGCTCTTCCTTGAGCTTGATGATCATGGTCTTCGCGAAGATGATCCAGAGCGGCTCCTTCTGGATGACGCCCCACCGGAGCGTGCCGGGCCGGGGGTTGATCACGTCGTCGTCGGTGCCGTCCGTGACGACGTATATCTTGCCGGCCAGCCCGCCGGTGGTGTTCCGCCCGAACCCCTGCGCGCACCGCGCCAGCCGTTTCCGGTCCGTCGCCCAGTCCTTGCGGCACCGCCAGCACCGGTCGATCGGGTTCGTCGCTATGCACGGCCCCGCGAACTTGTTCTTCTTGCTCAGCATCTCCCTCCTCTCGCTCTCCTTCTTAGTCGACCTGCACACGCACATACACCTCACGTTAGCACAACACATCACATGCATGCGTTACGTAATGTGACGGCGTCGTGCATCGATCATGGCATGGAGCCATGGACATGCCTGTGGACGGCGCGATTGAGTCGGTTGACGACCTCGATGGGGTCGTGCTTGTAGGTGGCCTCCGCAGCGGCGTCGGCCATGAGCTTGCGCTGCTGCCAGTGCTCGTCCAAGTCGGGGATACTGGCCCCCGACGCGGCCGCCGCCGACAGGAAGAAGACGGCGTACAGGACGAAGGAGCCGGGCTTGCTCCATTGGAACTCCTCCATGGTTAAGCTTAATTCTAGCTAGATCACCTCTCCTACACCGCTGCTAGCTCCTCCTCCTACCTTTATCTTTTTGTGTGATGAACTTTTCAGGTATACGAAGGTAGGACGGTGAGCTCCATTTCTCGGTCGTAGAGACGAGGAATGGAGATGATTATATAACGGGGGCGTGGCGAGCGGAGGGTGGTATAATTAGGCGAGTGGTGCAGCGAGGAGAGAGGTGAGCCACACGCGCGTACATCGATTCTGTATATGGAGAGAGCAAGGGTGCTTGCAGGTGCTAGGCTTGTGCCTCGCCGGCGTTCAGAGTCTCTTGCTATTCTTGGTTGCCATGCATGAAGAATTGACACTTGGACAGTTGACTGGATAGAAGAGAGAAGGGAGATTTATGATACATGGAAATGAATTGATTTTCAGTTAAACTGAAAGAGCCTTGTTGTGTTAGGGGTCTATTTTCTAAGGTTACTTATATGCTTTAAAACACATTTTGAACCATTGGATCAATATAGAATTAGACATGCACTTATCTCAAAGCTAATTTAAAGGGGCAGAATTGATTATTTACCCTCATGTTAGATGTATATTCATATTTTACCCTCCTTCCAAACGTAATTGATTTTTTACACCCACTTACTTGGTTGCTTGATTAAATACCCTCTTATCATTATTTTATTATTATCTGGCCGGTTTCCCGTTATAAGCCACGCAAAATGTCGCTTGTGCCCCTCCATCTTCTCGTCAGGTTTGCCTCCTTCCTTCCTCCACCATGTTCGTTATGTAGTGAGCTCCGTGTCCTGTCCAAGAACCACCCCACCAGATGCCGACACGGCCTTCATGGTCGCGCGCGTGGAGGGTGGTGACTTCGCCCAGGCGTAGTCCATCTGGGCGCAGCTCCTGCATAGCTCTGCCTCTCCGTGCCTCGCCACAGCGGCGCCCTGCCAGCTCCTCCCATCATACGCGCGCCTCCGCCACTTCGACGAGATCCTCCTCGTTGTGCGGGAGCTATCCGCGCACGACCCCGCCACGGCGCGCGTATGACGGGCAATGTCATCGAGCCTGCAAGTTTATGAAGCATGGTTGCAAGGAGAACACGTAAACATCACTACTACAGGAACCGACATCACAGACGGTTCGGAACCGTCATCATAGACGGTTTCCGAACCGTCTATGTTTATTGATGCGTGATAATAGATATTATCACGCAGGCGGTACAAAACCATCATGTCTGAAATATCACGAGCGGTTTTATTAAAAACCGTCTGTGAAGAATATCGCGAGCGGTATCAGCGAAAACCGTCAGTGATGCGAATTCTAAAGAAAAACCGTGCGTGATAGGAGAATATCACGATGGTTCTAAATAAAACCGTGCGTGATTTACGAATATCACTGAGCGGCTTTTGTGTAGAACCGTGCGTGATATTCTCCTATCGCTGAGCGGTTTGCGATCGAAACCGTGCGTGATACTTGCCTTCCTGACGGTTTTAACAAAAACCGTCTCGTGATAGCTCGCACCCGCCCACAATTTCTTTGTTTTCTGGCTAGCCTCGGGAATTGCTAGCCATGCCCTCTCGAAAACAAGCATTCACGTAAGCAGATTCAAGCATTCACAAAAACAGATTCAAGCGACCATGACAACTCAAAGTGATCATTACTCAAAATAAATTAAAAAGATCGCATTTGTTCAAGTATTGTCGCTATAGTTACAACTAGATTACAATTGTTTTGCGTTGAGAGGTTTTAGTGGGGTGATGCTCGGGTTGGCGACGAGTGAAACTCTCCGTTGTCGTTAATGATTTCTATGTTGATAAAGGCGCAGAGCTTCCCTCGAATGTCCTTGATCTCTTCATAGCGAGTGAATCACATTGTAAATTCAAGGCACATCTCTAGCAAGAGTAAAGTGGTAAGATATATATATTTAAATTTATAATTAGGAAATAATTATTTGAGATTGACAAACCTCGGGATCTTTCTTCCTAGTTTGTAAGGATTAGCTACATATGATAGCGGCGTAGATTGCACATAACTCATCATCTTTTGTCAACCTTTGCAAAAATAGAATTACATATATAGGTATAGTCGGTTCAAGGCGCGTTATTATGAAGTATGATATAGGATTATCGTGTTATAGCGCGTCGGAAAATCCATCTGTGTGTTAGTTGGCGCTCTTTCCATTGTATATTCCTTTGTTGGCAACATAATTGATGAACGACCTACATGATTCGAAAAGGTTATCCTCGGCCATTTCAAATGAATGAAGACTACAATAGAGTTATGTAAGGAGGAAATGAGCATACCTCTCGAGTATTCCTCTTAGAGTCTTTGAAGTCGTGCTTGTTGCGGTTTAGGGAATCAAGGTATATCACATGGTTCCTCTTGGGTATAATAACTAAAAGGATCGATGGTACCTACTCATGTATGTCGCTATAGTCATTAAACACATCGCATGGAAGGAGCCTTGGGAAGCTTGGGCGGTCAAGTCTTGTTGCAAGAGGTCATCATGTTATTATAGGCACTATGAAGTTATGGACTTATTAACAACTTAGTAGTTCGACATATTACCACACGTTGGGACACTTCACAGTGCAGGGTTTGTGAAGGAGATCTTTGCCCGAAGATGAGACTTGTGCCCTCGCTTTTAACCAACTTAGGGAGCGCGGTGCGTGACATCAGAAGCAGGTTCTCCTTCTCGCCGCCCATTCCTCGTATTTACCGCGTACCCAGTGGTGCGAGTCTGCGGGTGAGTGTTTCGATGTCTGGAGAGCTTTGTGCGCCGCACTTTGCTCCTTAAATTCGCCGTCGTTTTCATAGCCACAAAGGTGTCCCATGCTTCCCGCGTCAAGAATTTGTTTGCGTGAAGGGCGTTTGACCCGTGTTCACGTGCCGTGACAAGAATGCTCTTGAAGGTCCTCCACGATTTACCCATCGTGAGCATCGCCGTCCGTCGCCGCGTGCCACATGTTATACGGAATAGTGAACTTCTCTGAAAGTTCGCCCATAGTCGCCTTTCGCTTCTTCGTCGAGTCCTTCCACGTTGGTGTGGTGATGAGGACCCGTTCCTTACAAGTATCCGCAGATGGTCCGGAATCTCGGCGATCTCTTGGGACTCAGAGGGACCCCAAAGTCACCGACCTCGTGATGACCGATCGGCTGTAGGCATTTTCGATTGTCCTCTGCCATCTCGCTTAGTGTCATTATCGCCGACGGTGGCGGTGGCCTCGTCGGCGCCTCTTCCATCTGCGGCGTCGGTGTCGTGACCTCGTCGGCGCCTCTTCCATCTCTTGGCGTCGGTGGATTTGGCGAAGACGATGCCTCTGCCATCTCGCTTACTTGCTATCTATATAAGTTACATATGCAATAAAATGGATTGCAAGTGTCCCAAATTAACATATACATTTAAACATAATAATATGCTCAACATGTGCAATATTAGCAAATAATCATAAATAATTCCAGCATAAATATGAAACAATTAATCTCAGGAAGAAAACAGAGGTTGACTATAGAGATCAAGATGTCAAATAAAAAGTTGAATGAGCTCATCAGAGTACTAACATTCCTTAATCCACTAGCTTCTCTAAGGAAGCCTACTTCATCGAGGCCGAAACATCGAGAGTGTGCCATTTGTTTCATCTTGGTGGAGGGTGGCATGAAACAAAGGTACACTCAAGTGTGTCAGATCGACGAAGGAAATGCTAAGCAAAGGTTTAATCTCAGAGGGCTCGCCGCCTCCTGCTCCTATTATGTGCTCTCGGAAGGAGAGTAGCTAAAGAACAAGTCTTTGCCATCTCAATCCTATTGTCTATACTCTTCATCGACCCTGACACACTAGAGTGTACCATATGCTTCTTGCCTTGGAGGATTGGCAAGAAGTAAAGGTACACTCAAGTGTGTCGAGATCGACGAAGGAAATGCTAAGCAAAGGTTTAATCTGTAGGGCTCGCCGCCTCCCCTCCTATTCTAACACTTCTAACACTCCTTAATCAACGAAGCAAAGGTTTAATGCTTCATGTACGAGAAGACTAGCCTTTAATGAAGACATAGAAACAAAATAGAATCAAGTAAAACTTTCTTTACGGATTGATGATATTATGTGCTCTCGGAAGGAGAGTAGCTAAAGAACAAGTCTTTGCCATCTCAATCCTATTGTCTATACTCTTCATTAAATGAATATGATAATATAAATTCAAACTATGAGCTCTAAACAATACTTTGCTTAACTGTCAAGCGATCTCAAGCTAATTAAAAACAGATTAAACTTCGATCAAGCAGAGGTTGACTACGAGAGATCAAGATGGCAAATGAAAAGTTGAATGAGCTCATACAAACAACTAGAAGAATCACAAACTAGTCAATAGAATCGATCAATTTGCAATAGAACTATGAGCTCAACCGAAAGTAACCAATTAACATTACATCATATTGACGGTAGCAAGTAATACAATAGAGCTCAAGTATGAACTAACAATCACATTCAATCTCGATATAAGGCGAGTTCATCACAGAGCATGTCAACAAAGCCCTCGATCTTGTGATCTTTGCATAGATAGAAACTAGTGATACAAATCTTTTGTTCGAGCCTATCTTTGCTCGAGCCTACTTCATCGACCACGACGACACGAGTGTACCATTTGCTTTTTGCCTGGAGGATTGGCAAGAAGCAAAGGTACACTCAAGTGTGTCGAGATCGATCGAAGAAAATGCTAAGCAAAGGTTTAATACTTCATGTACGAGAAGACTAGCCTTTAATGAAGACATAGAAACAAAATAGAATAAAGTAAAACTTTCTTTACGGATTGATGATATTATGTGCTCTCGAGAAGGAGAGTAGCTAAAGAACAAATCTTTGCCATCTCAATCCTATTGTCTATACTCTTCATTAAATGAATATGATAATATAAATTCAAACTATGAGCTCTAAACAATACTTTGCTTAAGCGTCAAATGATCTCAAGCTAATAGCAACAGATTAAACTTCGATCAAGCAGAGGTTGACTATAGAGATCAAGATGGCAAATGAAAAGTTGAATGAGCTCATCTGAGACTACTAGAAGAATCACAAACTAGTCATTAGATTACCATGAAAACCGAATACTCTCCATGGCGAACATGAAGAATCGAGAATAACTAGCTTTCAGCGAAAGTAACCAATTAACGAGAGATCATATTGACAAGAGCAAGTAATACAATAGAGCTCAAGTATGAACTAACTATCACATTCAATCTCGATTAGATAAGGCAGAGTTCATCACAGAGCATGTCAACAAAGCCCTTGATCAACAAAGCCGAGCGCCACAGAGGAGCAATACTCACAGAGAGGATGCCGCACAAGAACTCATGGTGCAAGGAGGAGGCCGACACGGGGAGGAGGACGGGCGGGAGAAGGCAGTGCAGAGAGGAGGAGGGGGCGAGGGAGAAGGCGGTGCAGAGGAGGAGGTCCACACGGGAGGAGGACGGCGGCGTCGAGGTCGGAGGCGGCGGCGTCGGGAGCTCTGCTAGGGAGGTGAACGAGGCGAGGCGCCATGGTGCGCCGAGGTCGGGAGGCCGAGGTCGAGGCGCACCGAGGTTGGGGCGGCGGCCGAGGTCGTGGTCGGCGGTGAACTACTGGCGAGCCCTAAACCCTAGAGGAGGCGAGCAGCGTTGCGAGAGCCTAAGGGCGCGGAGAGGAAGTGACAAGTGAGAGCAAAACCTAGCGCTTCCGCCTTATAAAAGTATATCCTGAGGCGGTTTCTAACGAGAACCGCTCAGGATAATAATATCACGACGGTTCTATAAGCGAACCATGCGTGATATGGAACGTATATTTTTAACTACAAGCGGTTTTAATATACGTATCACGAGCGGTTTTAAATAGAACCGCTGTGATTCCTTTCCTGAGCGGTTGTACAGCGGAACCGTCTGTGATAACTCTCTTCATTTTCCCGTGTCTCTTCATCTTCATTTTCTGCATGCTCTAGCTTCGTCTCACGATCACACGACGCGGCTTCATCTCTTCATTTTCCAACGTCGCTCTGACTCCCCAAATATCTCTTCGTCTCCGTCCGGCTTTAGAACTTTTTCTATATATAGATGTGTCCCCTTCTACAATGTATTTCACACAACCTCCTTGATCCCCTTTCTCCACAAAAATGAAATTAATGGTGCCTCCTCTTACAGACACGCATTTGTCGCGCACCTCTCTCATTGTACATTGAATCGTCTTTGTGGAAGAACACTATTTCAACAATGTCTTCCTCCTCTGTCCGAGAATTTGCGGGCGGGTGGCGGCCACCTTCCGTCGTCTTGACATTCTCCTCCGCCGTGTCTTCGGGTGATCTCCCACTTTCGGCGAGTTTATCGTGTCGTCGGCGTGGTCCTCCAAAACGAAGTTGCACGTCTCAAGAGGCTTGTCGTCACTTGGTACCGCTTAATCGAGGCAAAGAAGCGATCGAGTCGACCGGCCGAGACCCTCAAGCAAGAGAAGAGAGCCTATGGGCTCAATTCTTCTTAGTTCAACGATCCAGGGTCTTGGGACACACTCGAACGAGCGGCGTCGTGAGTGGGCGTATTCGAGCTTCGTTCGATCATGAACAAATCCGCCCCACGCCGCCGCCTCGAAGTATTGAAGGCGGAGATAGCGACCTACCTCCACCACTAGATAGGTTTCTAGTTTTTAATCTTTTTGTGTTTTGGCCACGTTGTTTGGCTATATATATGAAAATTCCAAAATGAAAAAAAAAGTTTGGAGGTGAAGTTACTATATATCTATTTGCCCCCATGCTTGAAGTGTGTAGGTATGTTGATCAGGAGCAGCAGGGGGCGGCCGGGTTGCTCCGCTGCGGCGATGGCGAGAGGCGGCGTCCCGCTGCGGCGATGCGGCGATGAACCTGACGAGGCGGGAGTGGGAGGATATCACGAGCGGTTCTTAATTAGAACCGTGCGTGATAACAAAATATCCTGAGCGGTTCTAAATAAGAACCGTGCGTGATACTACGACGCACGTTGTAGCGTAAAACCGTGCGTGATTAGAGATTATCACGAGCGGTTTGTGAATAGAACCGTCTATGATAATTCCTGAGCGGTTCTATTTCTCAACCGCGTGATAGATGTGATACTACTGAGAAAAACTATCCGTGAGCGGTTCTAAAAATCGATGATGACATGAGGTCATCTGTGATAGTTGTTCCGCATGATGTATACCGCTGAGAGCGGTTTGTGGTTCAAACCGTGATAACATATATCACGAGCGGTTTCCAAAGGATAATCATATCACTGAGCGTTTGAGCCACAAGCAGCGATAATCACATATCCTGACGGTTTCAGCCACAAAACAGAGCGGTTTTGGCTAGTAGTGCATGATATATGATACGGATGTCGCATCTGTGATATTTCTCTATAAAGGCCCAGCGGTGATTTGCTTGTACCATTAAATCGGCATCATATATATATTACATATATATTGTTAGTAGTCTCTCGGCCACTTTGGGGGATCGTCCGCATGAGACATAGGATGAGGCGGTAGCCACGGGCAACTTGACATGAATGAATGGTTGGTTGATGGTACTGGCATCATATATTAGCAATAACCATTCTTGAGCATGTAATCGTCTTTAAACCAACAAGAACACCAAGCAACCATTCTCAACCAACCATTCCAAGACTTTATAGAGAAGAGATTATGAATGGAATAATGTCAATTCTAATTATCAATTCAATTTCAGCATAAGACTATTGACACCATCATCACAGAGCAAGGACTATTAATATGAATTGGATGTTCAATTTCAGCATAAGACTATTAACTCATTGAGCGGTTCATCGGCAAGAGAACAAGACCAAGGTGTCCAAACCCACCACACGATAGTAGCCCTCGGCATCCATCATGAGCACTAGCTTGAACAAGGAGGGTTGCAGAGAGGAACGGTGGCTAATTCCCCACCACCAAAGCACAACCCTCATCCATTTCCTTTACCTTGCATAAATCACACAAACATGACACAACAAGGCTCATGCATAAAAATCAAACTCAACAAAAGACATTAAGCTAACAGATCTAGAGGAGAATAGAGGAGGATGGGGAAAGCAAAGCGGCCAGCCTTAGCTGGCGCATCCTCCTCATGACCCCGAAAGTGGCTAGGGACTACAAACCCTAATATATATATATATATATATATATATATATATCGGTGTCCAGTGTCACCATGTCTACCCTTCAGCAGACAGGAAGAATAACGTCGAGTAAGGCGGCATTTGGGAGTACATACAAACCCTAGCGGCAAGCTATGCTAGCTCCTACTTATAAAATATACCATCAACGGTTCCATAATGGAACCGTCTGTGATATAGGACATATACGGTTCCATTTGGAACCGTCAGTGAAATTTTTTCTCAAATATACTTACATGAATGTGAATTAATTATAAGATACAACAATGTGATTTAATTAAACAAAAATTCTAGTGGCGAAGGTATTGCTATCTCCATCTGCAATACTTCATATTTTTGATTCTGATCGTGACGAGAAGCTGAAATCGTCCACCGAAGCCCGTTAGCGCTCGATTCGATATAATTAATATTAATTGTAACTTCACCTCCAAACTAGATTTTGTTTTCCACAAAACCGTCTACGATATATATATATATATATATATATATACCAATAATTCAACATATAGAAAAGAAGTATATACAAATTTTGCTATAAAAAGTGGACTTTAACAAAGTTTTTCTGAGTTTTTTCATTGAACTCACTTTGGAGTATCTTATAATCATTATTGGAGTATACTCAAATAGATGACGAAGAAGCAGCCAACTGTTTTTAATTTTATAAGTATGTGGGGTATCATCAACGATTTAGGTAGTATATGAGATATTAGTTAGAATCATCTCGTGATATAATAATATATATATATGAAAATGGTAGTACGAATCGTGATGAGGCGTCGATATTAGCCTTTACGTAGTAGTGGTGATAGTTGTTCGCGCGGTACGCGATGGTACTCACAGAGATACGTACTCCCCTTCTCATATACTACCTAAATCGTATGATGATACCTCTTTATCTATTTGAGTATACTCCAATACAGATTATAAGATACCCGAAAGTGAGTTCCATGAAAAATTTCATGAAAATCCACTTTTATACCAAAATCCGTGTATATACTTCTTTTATATATGAAAAAGGGTATATAGCAAAAATAAAGGACTCTAATGAAAATTTTTCAATCAAGTTTTATTGGAGTATCTTATAATTGGTATTTAAGTATATTGAAAATGATAAAGAAATATAATATATTTTTAAAGTGGTATATTATATATATATATATATATATATATATATATATATATATATATATATATATATATATATATATATATATAAAAAAATACTTTCTACTCCTAGTGTAGTTACTCCCATCTGATATACCACCTAAAAGAACTTGACATACTCCTTTATCACTTTGGGTATACTCATATACTAATTATAAGATACTCCAATGTGAACCACACGAAAAAATTGCAAGAGAGTCTATAGTTTTAAGCATATTTTGTAAATACCTTCATATGTCTAAAAATTATACATACCACCCTTGAAAAGGTGTGAATACCACCTAGGTGGTCTTATATACTAAATATACTACACATACATACTCTCGGTTATTAAGATACTCCCTCGTTGTGTGAGATCTGAAATAGAGAGTAACTACACCGGGGAGTAGGAAAAAGGCTTCCTATATATAAAATATATATATATATATATATATATATATATATATATATATATATATATATATATATATATATATAAAGCCAGTTTAAAAGGCACATCTACCCTTGCTTCAAGACTTTATAGAGAAGAGATCGAAATAGAATGGTAGGGCCTTTTGGGGCAATGAAGAGAACTTGACCAGCATGAACACGGTTACACAGACAAAGGTGAAATGAATGGCGAGAAATAGGTGAAGAGGTATTGTAGTAGTTTTTGACTCATTTGGTCTCAACTACTACAGAAAAGGTCATCACAAACGGTTCAAAATCGTTATCACAGACAGTTTTTCTGAACCGTCTGACTTTATGGGTTAGTGATGACATGAGTCATCATAGACGATTTTTAACCGTTTGTGAAAAAGCTATCATAGACAGTTCTGAACAATAACCATCTGTGATAATTGATTATCACAGACGGTTCTTGTTCAGAACCGTTTGTGATAATAGACTATCATAGACGGTTCTTTTTCAGAACCGTTTGTGATAGTTTTTTCTATTGCAAAAAAAAATTCTAATTCTGAGCCAAAGCAATCAATTGCTGGACAGTTGGACCCGAGTATCTACATATGGTTGATTAACCAATCTGAAATGAAAGAAAACTCAAATTGGATGGCGAACGAACGACGAAAATAGGTGCTAAAACTTCAGAGGCCATTTTGAGGTCCTAAACGACCTTTTTTTGGATTTTTCACTTTTTCAGAACCTCGCGAGTGAATCTGACCTGTGGATTGAATTTTTCGTTATCTTTCCAATGATCGAAAGAACGTCGCAATCTGACTTTGTATGCAAAAGTTATAGCTGTTTTACCGGATAGTGAGTGAAACAAAAATATGTTCGGGTTCGGATTTGTGGCTGGGGAGGAAAACGAGTCCGAGACAAAGAGGCGGACGATGGCCTGGTACTCAGAGTTAGAGATGCTGATGTGCTCGCTGTCGATGTCCTTGAGTTTCATCTCAAAATTCACAATCTTATCTTGATCTATTCATTTACAAGAAAACCACGGTCACCACTAAGAGCCACAAAAAAAACAAGGCAGGGGGAGGCGACAAGCGATTGATCACTTACTGGCATGGGTCCTGCACGTCCCTCCTCCTCCTCCTTATCGGCTACGTCTCCTCGTCGAACCGCGCTGGGGAATCGAGAGCGGTCACCTGAGCTTACCGTGGGGAGGGGAGAGGGAAAGACTAATGGAAGACAAGGCGGGGGTGGCTATAATATATAAGGACAGAGCCAAAACATTTCGCCTCCCGCGCACGCATCCACAGACGGTTTTCCAAAAAATTTTGCCATCCCGCGCTGTGAATCACAAACGGTTTCAAACAAAAACCGTCTGTGATGACCATAATATTACAGACATTTCTTGTTAAGAACCGTCTGTGATACTTCACAGGCGGTTTTTCAACATGAACCGTCTGTGATATTATGGTAATATCATAGACGGTTCTTGTTAAGAACCGTCTGTGATACTTCCTGACGGTTTTCAGCATAGATAAATGCGTGATATTATGGTCATCACAGAGCGGTTTTAAGCGTAGCGATAATACGCACGGTGCAAAACCAAAACCATCTGTGATTGTATTTAATACAACCGGTTTTGATCAACCGTCTATGATGAGGTGTCCAGTATTAGCCTTTTTGTAGTAGTGTCTTGTTTAGGAATAGAATACAGACTAATTAATAAATAATTGATGATCTGACGCACAAGCTACGTAAAAATCCCAGAAATTTGTATGTTAATTGCAGCTTTATAAATTAGCCTAACCTTTAGAAATCCAAAAAGTTAATTGCAGCTTTCAAAAGCAGAATACCATATGGGAACATATCATAAGATTAGTTATCTCTATTACTTAAATATTGGAGTTTACCGTTGTCCGTCCTCCCACTATCGTTCACGTCCGTCTGATTGACCTTCCAGTCACCAATGAACTAGATCAACTAAAGTGGAGAGCAATTGAACTCATCAAGAACCGCTCTCCAGAACCAATAAACCGACGAGACATCGTCAAAAACGTTTTAGCGCCGCCCGTATCGGTCCATCCGCTGGTCCCACGCACGCCCACAAGCCACAATCCCCTCGACCCAACTACAAGTCTGTTGTCTGCAACTACATTTCCCATGACCCCTCCCACAAATACCCAACCACACACCACTTCCTCCTCCCATCCCCATCACCTGCGGATCCAAATGCAACCGTGGCGTACAAGTGCTGCTGTTAGCGAAATCGAAAGGCAGGGAGTTCCAATTAGCCGGTGGGCAGGCAGCAAGATGTTCAAGAACTCAATTGGGCGTCAGTCAAACCATAGCATGCGACCGCGTCGCGAGGCGGCAGCTTCTCGGGCTCCTGGCGAGCGGAGGCGGACTCATAATCGAGGCGACATCTAGGCACTTGTGCAGAGGCAGAGGTGTGGAGAGGAGGGCAGGCTAGCACGGTGGCTCAGCAGAGGGGTAGGTCGGTGCTGTTGTTAGGCGCCGATGGCTGCTCGTGCCGCAGCTTTGCGGTGGTGCGAGCCGTGCATGCTACGATGGTGAAGGACTAAGGAGTGAGCTCTACAACGTGGCGAGCCAGTGGGGATGCACCACAAGTGCTCACTTCGGCAGATGACCAGGTGCGTTGCGCCATGGTTTTTGCTCAGGTTGAAAGTCCTTTTACTGTATGTGCTGCTAATGAAGGTAAGAGCAATACGTTTATGGGTGATGGCATGCTGGAGAAGATGCTTTTCTTTGCTCTAATCATATTGAAAAGCAGCTTTAGTTTGCAAATTCTAGCTTCTTGTTTCTGTTTTTTTACAGTTCATGCAGGAGAAGAGTCTGCAGAGGCTGCTCCCTAAAATTGAGGCATGTGCCACAACGAGGAGGCCAAGTGACGAGAGCTCCAGGAGGGGAGTTGCAACTAGCGTGTCATGGATATAAGATTGTAAAACTTCTCTTTTAGGGCATGTTTGGATGTGAGGGGGCAAAATTCCAGAGAAGAAAATCCCTAAGGGGATTTTGAGAATTTTTTTTAAAATAATATTTTTTAAAACAAAATTACAAAAATATATAATCGCCCAAAAAATTACAGAAATGAGTTCACTTGCCAGGTTGAAATGGCGGCGGGAACCTGACCTCAGATCATGCGGTCCAACTACCTATCGCCAATTGAAATGGCGATAGGTTCTGTCGCCATTTCAGCTGGCGATAGGTTCTTGTCGCCGATTGAAATGGCGGCAGGTTCCGCTCAACCTAATTTGCAAGTCCACTTTACATACTTGATTTTTATAAATTTTTAACGGTACAAAATCTATTAATCTCATAATAACAATTTATAATGATGGTATGTTGTTCTAGTGCAGTGAATTTAGAGAATTTTACGAGGGCGTTTGAGATATTAATTATTAAGTGAAGTCTGAAGCTAAGTGATATTACGATGATCACGAATAACATGGAAGAATGGAATCACGAAACATGGTACTAAAAGAGATTTGAAACATTAGACTAGCATAATAAGATTTGTTCATATATTAATATTTACATGGTATAATTGATATTTGAAGGACCAAATATCTCTTGGCGGCCCTCTTGGGGCACACTCCCGTGTCGCCCTCGGCCTCTTGCAACTGATCTGCAGTATGTGAGAGGTTGAGCGGGATGGTGGCCGGCCGAGAGCGAAGTAGTCGAGGTGGTGTCGCATGAGGGCCTCCTCCTCTGTGTGTATTGTGCCGGGTGGCGGAGCACTCTGCGGTGAGAAGCCTCCAAAGTGAGCAGGCGTCCACGAGTCATCGAAAAAAAGAAATCGAGAATCTGCAAATGGGTTTGCGTCGTCGTCCGAAAATGAATCATCCGCCCAAGGTGTTCTGTGAAGTATTATGTTACAAAGCGTAATCATGCCGAAACACGAAAAACAACGTAATCATCCCAAGGCGGTCATACCGCATCACGGAGACATCTTGCGCCAAGCGACCGCGTACCCACCTTACGTGATGATGGAGCTCGGGACTGATAGAAGATTGCCGTTAGTAACTATCGGGATTCAAAAGAAACAAGCATTACGTTCCGCAAGCAAGCAAGGTGGTCATACGGTGGCATGAAGGCGTGCCGATGAGCCTGTCGATCTGCTGCCCACCATGGTGCCACGATGACCGCAAGCCACGTCCGGCAGGAGCCCGTGGGCGTGAACCACCTCGTCGGCGTGACCCTCGCCCCCCAGATCGTCGGTCCACCGCGTCCTCGGCGTGCGACAAGTCTAATCTGGATGCCTCGTCTCGCCGCGTCGATGATCCGCCGCACAAGCCCTCTCGTGCCCCTGCGTCCCTGCCGCGGTGGTCGCTAGCTCGAGAATCTCTGGTGTAGATCCGTCGCACAAGTTGGAAACATAAATCCGCAAGATAAATATGAATTAAGGACAGTTCACGCATCTGAGAGGTGGAAGCGGAGTCATTTGGGTAGGATACGTGTGGGACGTCATGACCTCATGTCGTGGTGGGTCAACCACGACCCGGACGCAATGAAGCCTCGTCAGGCTAGAGTACCAATCCATGTAATCGCGTCGTCTCGGCGGTCAATCAACGCCGTCGGCGCCCGTTAAATGCGGAAGCGCCTGGGCGTCGACCACCACCACGATCTGATCATCCTCAAAAGTCGCCTCCACCATCCTCGCTAGTGGAAGAAGGCTGCCGCTCTCAACTGCGTCAAAAGCGATTAAAACGTGAATGCATGCAAAGTAGTCATCCGCGATTGAATGTATTAAAACTATCGTACCTCGGAATCGATGCGTGTGCGGCCTCCATGCCCTTATAGGCGTGCGCAGCAAAAGCAGCGCCAAGCTCAATCGACGCCTCGCCTGGCGAGGAACGCGATCTTGAGGCAGCTACGATGATGTGCATCAATCACGGGTCAAGCAACTCATCTTGGCCTCCGTCCGCCATATCTACAAATTAAGTGCATACTTTGTAAAAGTCTGCGAAACATATACGATGAACTACACTATACACATCTCAAATAATATCGATGAACTACACTCGCCGCTATTTTACTTGATTCTAGTCGCTATTCTACTTCATTCTAGTCATTATTCTACTTGATTCTATGTAGCTAGTCTACTTCATTCTAGTCGTTATTCTACTTGATTCTATTAGTTATTGTACTTAATTCTCTTGGACATTATACTTAATTCTATGTTGCTATTCTACATAATTTGACATCATGTACAAATTTCAAAAAATATAATGTAATACATAATTTCTATTCTACTTGATTCTATGTCACAATTCTACTTCATTCTAGTCGCTATTCTACTTGATTCTATGTCGATATTCCACTTCATTCTAGTCCTATTCTACTTGATTCTAGTCGCTCTTTCACTACAATTCTATACATAATTTCGCTACAATTATCTATTCTACTTAATTCTATGTCGCTATTCTACTTGATTCTATGTCCACATTCTACTTCATTCTACTAGCTAATCTACTTAATTATCATCGAAAAATGTACACGCAAGATGACCGGTCTACTAGATCCTTTGCTCTCTGAATCTATCTCCTCATGACGAGCAGCGGCCGCTACCTTTCTTTCTCTTCCTCTCCTTCTCGATTCTGTTTTTTTGGAATTAAAATGAGGTTTGGAAGGATTTTTACTGACATTTATACATGGCATACTATCGCCTGATTGAGCTGGCGGCAATTCTTGTTCACATTCATATCGCCATTTCAGCGGCGATAGGTAGTTGGACCGGCGGACAGGAAGCGTCGAGGTTCCTATCGCCCGATTGAAATGGCGATAGGTTCTGTCGCCATTTCAACTGGCGGATGGAACTCATTCTGTAATTTTTGGGGCGATTATATATTTTTGTAATTTTGTTTTAAAAAATATTATTTAAAAAAAATTAAAGGGATTTTGAAGGGTATGTGGAATCCCCTTCAAGCTCTTGGGAAAATATTCCCCCTCGGAAAATATTCCCTACCACCATTTGGAAGATATAGGGATAAAATTCCCGAGCATCCAAAAAATCAGAAAATTCCAAAAAAAATCAGGGAAAACAGAGAGTTCGACAACATCACAAATAATTCTAAAAACTCATAAATACAAATTAAAGAAATTCAAATTCGTCAAAATATGAAAAATTCAAGAAAAAAATATTCACGAAATTTACACCATTCATAAAAGATCAAAACATCCACACATTCAAATGAAAGAATACAAGCATTCATACATGGGTAATTTGATCCAAACAAGGAATAAGAAAGATTGCCCAAATACAAGATGATCATAGTCCCATTACACATATTGATCCAAACAGTAACATTGGCCTAGAAGCATTTCAAAACAAGTAACTAAGCAGCAGTAACTTTGATCCATCACCGATCCACCCCCAATCCAAATCCAACCCAAAACAGGCAGTAGTCAACTTCACTTCTACCACCAGCATCTAATACAAACACAGACAATAGACAATAGATTCAGGAAATATCTAGCCAAAAGCCGATTAGGAAAAGGAACTCGAGCAGATCGGCCCATCCACAGACCACTAGATGTACAAGTTCTTATTTAAACATAAGCAAATCGATTGCCAAAGCGCCAATATAAAAGCGCATTAAACTAATGAAGTAGCATAACTTAATTTTCTGACACTCGGAATCTTGATTCAACCATCAATCCATTATTCACTAAAATGCGGTTTTAGCTCCTATCACGAGCACGAGGTAAAAGCGGCAATTCCTTGTCTCGAGAATGATCCTATTTCAAACATGATGACACTATTTTCCTAGTAAAGAGGGAAAGAAGAGTCGACAACTATTTAACTTTTGCAACCTAAATAGTTCGGTTAATGGTCCATCAAGACATATGACACATCAATGCAATATCAAGGAGCCAACACATTACGAGTGGAAATGCGGATATAAAACATTGAACTAATATGTTCTAAAAGTAACAAATCACAATCTGATTGCCCACAATGACGATCGATTCTATCTGAGCGAGATGGATAGAAAATAAGGCTTACTAAGATGTAACAGTGGACCTCCTTTCATTCGTCGAAAGCGAAGCGGTTGTGCTTGCTGACAACATGCTGAAAACTTTCTCGAAGATAGAATCTATCATTATCTTGCCAGCAGTTACTTGTATACGCATCTTGTAAGAAACACAATGGGCGAGATCAACAAATTAAGATGAGACTGTCAAAGAGTTAGATTCTTTGTTGATACCTTCCATATATCATTGAGAGTAAAATGTTAACCAACCTTTATCATTCCATCCGCTTGATACACGAAACATGAAAATCGTTAAAAGATACCGAAGCGTTTGTGTGGGATTTTTTGTACAGTAGCTCAAACAAAGGTGACAATGGAAGTCTGAGAAGATCGGAGTTGAGGTCTCGACCTCTGGCGCATTTGTGATTGATCATCTGCGGGGCAATCCACAAATTTGGATCGAGTTGAGTTTTAGAAGGAAGCATAATATTGAGAGATGAAAAGTTAAGTAATGCATTATCAAAATATCAAGGTTGTTTTATTTTCCTTCCTTGATTATAATTTTTAAGGAAATTATCATACATTGTCAATTTTATGAGCTTTTGGCTTTCGAACATGTTGTTTGGCTTGTTTAACATTCATTGTCTTTGAATAAAAGCGAAACCACTTTAGTTTTAACTATGTTAATGCCAAATTTGGGGAAAAGTATAAAAAGAGAGGTTAGAATCGGGTTTCTTTTAAGTAATGGAATTGGGCAGGGTTCCCCCTCTGGTTCTAAAAATGGTTAGAACTCAGCTAAATAATTGTTCTTTCTTGTATAGACTCGCATACAAGTATACTACTACTAATCATCGGCCCCAAATTTCCTCACGAGTTTGAGGAAAAGAAGAAACCAAACCAAAATTAAATCTTGCATCTAGAAGCGAGCAAGAAATGGCCAAGATATTAACGATCTGAATCACTATCTTGAATCGCAAGTTGCGCAAAAAGTACTAAATTTATACAAATTCACATCAGATAACCTTAAACCGAGAAATGATTGGGAAAGCACCGCGCGAGAGAGAGAGAGAGAGAGAGAGAGTCAATCACCTTAGGGTTCACGAGGCACATGGCAGCGAGCAAGGCAAGAGAGCCTCCGATGGAAGCAGATAACTCCATTGCGGTTGCGGCAAGGAGAACTTCGATGAGAATCCCATTCCCTCTTGCATCTCGGCTACTGTGCCTCGATCACGTCGCCAGTACCGGCCTTGATGTGTGGCTGGCTGCTGTGATCGGCGGCGACAGCTTGGCGAGGGGAGGAAAAGGGCTTGGCTGGGGTTTGGAGGAGGAGGAGGAGGTGGGGAGAGGAGAGGAGGGCGGTGGGCGCTGCCATGAAACTAGGGTTTAGGGTTTTAGGAGGTGGGGATACATGGCGCGTCATGAGATGGCGGCAGCGGAGGGGAGGAGGAGAGCATCTGTGGCGGAGATCACGAAAGAGGGAGGAGAGGCGGAGGCGGGCGAGCGAGCCATGGCTGTCGTCATGGCGGAGATAAGGCGTGGTCGCTTTTCGGGAGAAAAGAGGCGACGCGACAGGGCAAACTTTCGGGCGTGGGAGTCCAGGATTTGTTCCCGGTGGAAACGGCGTGGATTAGAGCAGAAAATCCCTGGATTGTGAGCATCCAAACAGACATATTGGTTGAATGGAAGAAATTTGCCTCGTGGGTTTCTATCCCTAGGAATTGAGGAGGATCCGGGATTATGGTTCCCAAACAAGTCCTTAGTGTGTTTTTTCTCAATGTCTTGGTGCTTTCTTGCTGCTTTTATGAAATCTACACTGATTGATGCCTTGTGGGTTGCATATGAATGAACTGATAGATTATGTTCTTATACAATGGAAGGTACAAATTTTAAGGCTTGGGCATTCTAAAAGATATGAATGTAATTTTCTTGCAAAGCTAGACTAGCTTGAAGCAAGTTCATGTTAGTAATTTGTTTCAGATAATAAGTTGCAATATTGGCATATTGCAAATGACAGTGACTGTTTCGTAGAAAGGGTATTATGCTGCTGCAACATTGATCCGAACTTGGGAGACAACTCCTAGCTTTTTCCATCTGTATTGTTCTACTACTTTTACTATAGTATCACAGCACCAGGCTATCACTTTTTTTAGATGAAATTGGCATGTCACCTTGATAGGCATTTCCTACGCTTCACAAAAATAAGCTTAACTCATATGTGCTCGGAGCTTGAGAATGCAAAAGCTAGCATATACACACAGTTTGTGAAATGTACTTCCTTTCTTGCATGTGTTTTTCGTGGATCAAGATGCCACAAACTACTATTCCTTTGAGCAAGGACGTATAGCTACAACATGTTTAATGAGAAGTTTGGTTTTTTGTTGCAACGCACAGGCATTCGACTAGTATGTACAAAAATTTGTATGTGTATAGACTGGTGTTTTGCCCCATCCAAACCCACAGCATGAACTAAGCAGGATGCACAAAATGCACATACACTAATATCCCTCAATTTATATCATAGAGCAAGGGGAGGGAAAGTGATAGAGAGTAGAGGGGAGTAGTTACCTCGGTCTTGACGCATAATCTGCAAGCAACACCTCCACTATGCATTAACCCATCTTCATTTTATTTACCATGTTTAATCAATAAATGAACCCACATTAGTAAATAATCAACTCACATCAGTAAACCAAAACAAGCTCAAGTATGAAACTAAATTGAGTCCAGGAAGGAGGAAGCCCCAAACTACTAGGCCTCAAACTGATAAATTGAAGATCAAAGTGACAGCGGTTAGCAATTCATTAGAGCTCAAATATGAACTAATTATCAATTCAATTTCAGTATAAGACTATTAACATCATTGAGCAGTTCAATAGAGCATACAAATACCAATTTGCAATACCTCCCAGCGCTAGACACAAACAAATCACACATAGCATACAAACATTTCTATCCACAACTAGCAGCACAAGCAGTCACATCCGAACACAATCTCATTCCCCACCTCCAGATCCATCCATCCATCTAGCCAGCCAGCAGTCACAGAGGGCAAGACAGCAAGGCCAAAGGTGTCCAAATTGACCATCAACTGACAAGGTAGCCCACATTGCAGCTCGGTTCACATGAATACCAACATCACAAACCAATAGGTGATAGATCTGTCTTACCGAACATCGCCGGTGTCGATGGTGAGGTAGCCGAGGCCGAGGTCGGTGGAGAGGTTGCCGGGGGAGGTCGGTGGAGAGGTAGCCGGGATCGCGCACGCCGGGGGGAGGAGAAAGAGGGGAAGGTAGCATCACCATAGTTGTGGCACGACAGTGACACTGCACAAGACACTCTTATCGTACAGGTGTCTTGTGCAGTGAACCGTGGTGTCACAACTAGCAGCGACGGGAAGAAGGGCGGCATCGGAGACGGGGTCGGGCGGTGGCGTTGAGGTCGGGGCACTTTCGGGTGGAGAGAGCGGATGAGAGTAAAGTATTTGAGGAGTGGCGAGTTAGGCGCATAAACCCTAGCGGGCTCCTACTAATAAAGAGTGATACTTATTACTGACGGTTCCATAATAGAATCGTCTGTGATATGATTGTTCTCAAGTTCTATGTTTTGAGTATATAATCATGTATACATTTACATGACATGAAGAAATTACATGTTTACATGTCAATTTTTTCATTTAATTACTGTTGAAAATTAGCATATTATCATGTATACGATTCTATGTTTTTTTTCATTTTGGAATTTATATATGGCCAAACAGTGTGGCCAGTCGCTTCTTATAATTATTAAAAAAGTAGAAACCTAAATAAACAAAGTTTTTCTAGTGGCAGAGGTAGACTGCTAACTCCGTCTTCAAAACTTCATAGGCGGCGCGTCAGCATTGGATGGTTCGTGATCATCAGCGAACGAAGCCCAAAATACGTCCATCCACTGATGCGCTCATTCGAGTGTCTCCCAAACAGACCCTTAGACTGTTGAATCAAGAAGAATTGAGCCCATAGGCTCTCTTCCCTTGCTTGAGGGGTCTCGGCATGGTCGACTCGGTCGCCCGTCACCTCGATTAAGCAATCCAAGTGACGGCAAGCCTCCTGAAGACGTGCAACGTTATTGTGCAGGACCACGTCGATGACACGGTACACTCACTGGAAGTAGGAGATCACCCGGAAGACATGACAGAGGAGGATGTCAAGACGACGGAAGGTGGTCGTCAGTTGCTCCCGCAAATTCTCGAACAGAGGAATGAGGACACTGTTGAAATAGTTTCCTTTCGCAGCGTCCGCCAACGTACAGCTGGAGAGGTGCTCGTACAGTATAGCCAGGTAGGTCATCAATGCCGACGATAAGGAAACGGAAGTGGGAGCCATTTCTCTGCTTTAGAAGTATATATAGTAGAGTTATATATAGGGATGATCATCTTTGATGGCAGATGATCCTTTTTATAAAACAAGGAATAAATTCGGCGTGTGAGACGAAGAGATGCATCGGAGAGCCGAAGTGACATTGATGCTACGAAGAGACGCATCGGTGACGAAGAAACTCACCGTAGAGCTGTAGCGATATTATCACAGACAGTTATAATAAAAAATCGTCTGTGAAGTCTAAAATTATCACATACGGTTCGTGTTCAGAACCGTCTGTGATACTTCATAGACAGTTTTTAATATAAACCATTTGTGATATTACCTCTTCACAGACGGTTTTTAGCTCAGCTAGTAACACAGACGGTCTCTAAACTAAAATCGTCTGTGATTGCATGTAATATAGACGGTTTTGGTCAACCATTTGTGATGAGGTGTCCAATATTAGCCTTTTTGTAGTAGTGGCCACCATTGCTTGTCAGGTGAGTTTCACTCCAATTCCTCTCGCACAAAGTATCTCCACACCACCCCTAGCTATCCCCACCATTCACCCTTGTCCTCCCTCTTCATAGAGACCCTGCCACGGTGACCTCACTCCGCCACCCATGGCTCATGCCGCCGGCCCACCTCAATGTTTCCCTGTCTTCGCCAACCACTCCGGTGAGTTCCATGCGACTCCCTCAAGCTCGTGCTTCCCCTAACTCATTCCCTATAACACCTAAGCGCTGCCATCACCGTGTCACCCTCACGGCCGGCCGCCGCTCGCCGTGCCGCCACGGTGCCGCCCAAGCCACAAAGCCGCCTCCCCTAGCTCCATTAGCCCTATGGCAATCCATTTTGGTGGTTGCCACCGCTTCACCACCGCTCCCTCACCGGTGACGAGTAGCGCCCGAGCCGCCTCCTAACTTCCCCTGCTCTGGTTTCTCTGTAGCTCTATGTGTGTCCCTCTCTCTCTCTCACTGAAAAGTGGGATCCACCACTAAGAAAAACCAAATGCATTTTGCTAACAAATCTTGTGACTAACAGTGGTGTCACTCAAAAATGAAATTAGCAAATTGAATTTTTGGGCTAGTGAGAAGATTAGTTAACAACACCTTAATACAGCCAAATCTTTTTATGAAATGTTTGAACAGAGAAGGTAATTAGAAGGCAATTGGGAATAATAATAAGCTACTGACATTCAAATGCAAGTAATTGAAAATTTTGTGGAATTAGTTAGCTATTAGAAATTGATCTAAAAGGAGCAAACTAACCTGAAAAACAAGTATTGAAGATAGTTATTCAAAATAAGCAGTAAACCTCTACAAGACAATTGAATAGTTAACAAATTGATTAGTAAGCTAAATCATCAAGTGAACACTGCAATTAGCAAATGCCCTCTAGTCAAAGTGAGGAAAGATCGGAATGAATGCATTTGACTCAAGTAAATAAAAGGATGAATTGGTGCACCTTTGGCATTTAATCTAAAAGAGTAAAACTAATTAAGAATCAAGATTTGGAATATGGTTATCTAAGCAACAGTAGGTCTTATGCCACGGTTATGATGATGTCAATAGTAGCAATAGGTCAATGAGATGGTGAATAAGAAAATTGGTAAAAATGATTAGATATTAAAAATCATCAATATGTACTTCGAATAAATTCATAAGATAGTGCTTCAAGTTGAAAATCAAGTAAAATTGCCAATATCGCTAATGTCTTGATAATGGAAGTAGTCTCTAGGCTAAGGTCAGTAGTGATGATGCAAGTAAATAAGAATTCACCATAATAATGACATGATGGTATAAGAGGGTAGGTTCCACACAAATTCTATTTTTAGATTAGCCACACCAATAATGCCAAGTGAAACAAAATAATAACTAGTAATGGTATCAACTAAGTTAAGCACTATGGGTATAACTAAGTTATCCATAATTAAATTGATAAGATAATTACAATACACCTAGAACCCACCTAAATAGAGGATTATCCAAAAACCTAGCGTCGCATGTTAATCGGGGAAAAACTAGCGTAACATGAAATGATGGCAAGTCATAAGACTCTTAAATATAAAGGCAATCTATTTATTTCCAATCAAAATGAAAATGGTGGTGAACTTTGACCGAAGACTAGTTAGTGTGACACTAATGTCCAGGTTAAAATAGAGGTCAACTAGAAATTGTGTTAACCATAAAATCTTATACATTTATTAAAATGTAGCCATGTAAGGTTAATGTGTCTATGTGACCACCAGACCCTAGGCCACTAATAATTGACTAGACGAAGGGTTATCCTTTCATCGAGCACATTTTGATTAGGACATAACTTGAACCATATACCACATGCCTAATTAAGTCCAAGTTGAAAGTAGAATATGTACTATGAGTTCTTGCCTATAGGTCCCTCCCATTAGATCTACCAGGTTAAAATAAAATGTTGCCATAGTGGATTCTATAAATGGCCCTTGTAGGAGAATAGATAATCAATCGACTAGGATAAATATTTGCTAGGTAAGAATTACTAGTCAATAACACCTAGGCTTCATGAAATAAAATAAGTAATTAGCTACTCAACTAAAAATAGTCCTTAATACTTATTCTAGTTAAAGGTTAACCTAGTGTACTAGATGTACCTTAGTGTAAGCTTGATCACAATAATAACTATGAAAAGAACATATTAAAACAAGGATGAAACTCAGACGCATAAAAGTCGTCGCCTAAATCGTAAGGATGGTATCTAGATGATACTCATAGGACACACTTAAAAATCATGGAGCTGTCTCGATACATAGGAAACATTAACAAAATAAATTATAAAATGAGCTATACCTCCCATACAAGTCATGGTAAGGTACTCTCAATAAAACGGTATCAAGTCAACAACAAATCAAATGCAAGTCAATTTCATCTATCGTACATTGCTAATCGCTTCCAACAAGAAGAACAATTCATGAAATGAGAAAATTCCATTTTTAGTCCAAAGGAAATGCGCTTTCTCTAATGGAAAGCATAAATTTCAAAAAATAAGCTTTTGGCGTCAACTTTATTTATTTTCAGGATTTAACACCCGAACCAAATCAAAACGTTAATAACTTTTTGTAACATCCCAAAGTTCTGTTACCAAAATAAAAATAAATAAATTTATTATTTTATTGGATTTTTTGAGATTTAAAAGAGTTTTATTGCTTTAGTTGAATTTCTGAAGTTTTAAAAGTCAAAAATAAAATTTATCAAAGTTTTTGAAGTTTTATTGGATTTAAAGTGAAAAATAAAAATTTAATTAATTTCTAGAATTTTTGGACATTTTAAAAAGTTTTTCCCTAATTATTTTAAAGCCAAAATAAATTATGTGCAAAAAGTATTACAAAATATAAGTTGGAATTATTTTATTTAAGTCTAAAATGCCTTTGAGAATTTTTGTGAATTTTCTCAAAAATTTTGAAATTTATTTGCTATTTTCTAAAGCCTATTTGAATTATCTAGATTTAATCAATTAGAAAATCATTAGAAATCCTCCAAACAGTAAATGGGCCGAATTCAGCTCGCCCCATTCTTTTCCATGTGCGCACGTGGCCCACTTGATAGCTTGCGTCAGGTTAACATATATCCATAGCGTTAGTAGTTGGATCGATATGAAACGAACCGATTTTGGTGCCGTTTGGACGTCCGAACGATTCAATCAATCAGGACCGCCCGATCTGGATCTAATGGCTCACAAACATCCATTACTTTCCTATACACCACACGTTCGCCCAAACCGTCGTGGCCGTTGGATTATCATCGGACGGCTACCACGAGCTCGCTCCTTTCCTTTCTTCACGGTTGCTGACAAGTGGGGCCACTACAGTATCGTCTCCCTCACCCTTTCCTTCTTCCTCGCGCTGCTTTCCATTTTCGCCGCATCGTCTGGCATGGACACAATTCAAAAGCTTGCCAAAACTGTGTCAATCCGGCATTAAACTTCAAGATTTCGCGCGCATTTAAATCCTTTGTCAAAACCACGCACGATACTGTCTCTCCCCTTTCCTTTCTTCGCCCAAATCTCTCAATCTCCGCCGCCATTGCCGCTCGGCCTTCTTGGGCGATACGGCGAACCCGTGCTGCCCTCGCCCTATAAAAGGACACCCCGGGTGCGCCTTCCTCTACACACCTCAGCGCCACCACCTACCGCTCTCCTCCTCTCCCAAAGCGCCCGGATTTTGAAGATCACCGTCGGCGGCCAAGTTAGCTTCAACCTCCGATTGTGCCGCTGTTAGCATCGCCACTTCATCGCGAAGCCGGTGCTCCCACTCACTTCCTCAGAGGACCCCGGAGCGTCTACTTCACCTACAACCGAACGCCGCTGCCGCTAAAGACCTCGCTGCCGGCCACCTCTTCGCACTTCGCCGCTGCAAGGTAGTGCCACAAGTTCCCCATCGCCTCCTCCTCTCGTTGCGCACCTCTATTTGCCTTGCCGTGGCACAACGCGTCGGCGAGGCCAAGCCCTAGCGTCGTGGAGCCTTGCCAGAATCGGGCCCGCGTGGCATGGTCACGTCGGCGCCACCTGGACGCCACCTCAACTCCAGATCCAACATGGCTACCTATGTGGCGCCACGTCAGCTCTTTCACAGCCGCACACACCACCTGTTGCACTATACATGGGGCCCACCTGTCAGTGTCACACCAAGCGTTGACGTCGAAATCCGGATTTTCCTTTAGGAAAATAATTGAAAAATCTATTAAAATCTGATTTAGGGTTTTTAGTAGATGTAAACTTCCAGGAGCTCGTATTTCTTCATACGAACTCCGTTTTCGTCGATTCAAATTTATAAATTCATATAAATTCAAGATCTAGCTAAATAAACAAAAATGATATAATTTGGAGTTCATTTGAATATTTATTTGAATTATGTTTGAATTTGGCTTATTTTCGCGTATAGATTTCGACGACTTCGGAGAGTCAGATTTCGACACCATTTGAGAACAACTAATCAAGCAAGGCAAGTTACATCTTTGATCATATTTGAACCCATTATTTTAAATTATTTAAATTCTATTTTTAAATTATTACCGCATTCTTAATTATATTCAGTAATTTAAATTCCTGTTTTAAATTTATAGATATGCCTAAATCCTTCGTATGGCCAATGTTAATATTTGAATCGAATATATTGTCACCCTAGATAAAACCTAGTTGATACGATAGTATAAACTAGGGCCATTTGAAAATGATATGCTTAGACCCAAAAATATCTGATTTGGGGAATTTCAGCCAAAAATCAATTATTGTTTAAACTGTATCCATGGCATTGGTGTGTTATGGAAGTTTATAAATGAATTTGAAAAATGAAATAAAATGATGGTTTGTACTTGGGCGAAATGGTTGTTTGGATGGTGTATGTTGATACACGGGCTCAAGCTGGTTAAGGTTGAGGCCTAGGGGTTTTTTTGGAAAGTCTCCCAAGTCAATTAAGGACCGATCTTTGAGTGTATTTTGCTAAGTCATATCATACTACCACATGTCCAGAGTGGGGAGGATCTGGCCAACTAATTTGTAATATTTCATCGTGGTCATGCCATCCGGTTGTGTGGGTGTCTTGTACGACCTACTTTTATGTAGTCCCACCTAGCGCAAGAGGGGGCCTGAACCCGACGGATGGTTAGTCCAAAGGGGGTGAATCCTTAGCGAGGTGGGACTACGGTGGGATGGCGTATTGTAAAGGCCTTGTCACGTGCTCTAGACTGCTTACCTAAGGTAGTGAGCGGTGGTATTGACGGATGCCAAACAAACTAGAGAAATCGTGTCATATGGGTACAACCTCTGTAGAATGTAAAACTATTCAAATAGCCGTGTGCAGTCATGGACGTGCCTAGCAAAGCTGCTCTAAGTTAGATCTTTGGTTTTTAGTTTCAAAAGACTTTATCAAATGGTTTATGCAAATGGAAGTTGGGCAGGAAGCCATGTGATAGGAGAGTATCCTTCACCATTCATGTATGAATGTTATCTGACTATAAAATTGAGAATTTATGAAATGAATTTTACTTATAGAAGAACTACTTTGGAACTTAGTACAAATATTTAAAGAAAACATTGCTTTATTCAAACTCAACCAATAAGCCTTCCTTTGATATATCCTTGCATGCATTAATCTGTTATTGGGTGTAACTTGTGAGCACGGAAGTTGTGCTCATCCTTGCTTGATGCAAATAAATTTTAGAGGAGAAAGACTTTGTTACCGGTGTGGATATCGATGACTAGGCCGCTACCCCAATCGATTGCTTGTGGCAGATTAACTGCACTCTACTACATCTTCTTCGTCTTCCACTGCGTTCTTTATTGTTGGCTTGTAAGCCTTTCTTGTAATAAACTTTGTTGATTATTAATATAATTGTGCGATTTATGGATGTTACAATATCTGTTTACTGTGTGAACTAGCTACTAATCACGGACTAGTTCAGAAATGCACAGAGGATTTGGGGTGTTACTCCGGGTCCGACACTTTTACATACAAACTCCAAATTAAATGAATCTTTTTGCTAAATTCATATAACATCATTCTATGTATGAATACGCAAAAATATTTGGATTTTCTTACTGTTGAATTTATTTCTCCATTTGTGTTTTGTTTTTGGTTCTTTCGAATAGACGCCGGAATTCACAAGCAAGATCACTCTCTAAACAACCTGAGCAAAGCACGCAACCTCTTTGATCATGTTGATCCTACTATTTTAATTATTGTACTTTTTTTTTGCAAAATCTATTATGCATACGTGTATGTTTGATGTAAAATTGCTATGTTTGGGATAGCGGTAGTTGTAACTTCTACTCGATGCATGAATCTCCTTGATATATTGATACCCTTGCTGTTGTAGCCATTAGGATATGGGTTAGGAAATATATAATGTCAATTGGGACTTTCAAGTGTGATTATCGCACAAATGCTTATTAGAGCGGTAGATTTTCCCTAAAAGCTATAAAAGGACAATATGATAAACATGATTTTGGAAGATTTATGAAAAATGTTCAGAGGGGTGTACCACTGTGTGGATATCATGGGGATATGCCCATGATCTTAGGATGATGAAACAATTGGCAATGTGGCTTTTGGTTTGAAGTTTCACGCGTTTTCGGCAAAGTTTCAGATCTGTCAGGTCAGCGGCGGTCTGACCGGCTTTTGTGCGGAATGTTGATATATGTGGTGAATTGATTATGGGTTAGGTCATATCCATATTCGTTAATGCATATGTGTTGCATGTTGCATGTTTTCACTAACGTGGGTCAAGTTGTGAAGAACTTGTTTCCGGATTCGTGTTTGCTTGTCTATTCTTTGTGCGGTGGCTTGCGGTCAATGATGGTCAACGGCGAGGAGGTCGGGACTAAGCTTGGAGAGGCGAGGTCGGAAACGATCATGGATGCCGTGTGAGGTTAGAGGACTCAAGCGGAGTCGAGAATGGACATGGATGACCGAGCAGGCGGTTCGGTCTGTTGGTTGGATCAGCGGCGCGAGGAGTCGTTACAAGTGCTCGATGGTGCGGTGGGATCCGGACGGGAGAGACTTGGCGACATGGAGCCGTTGATCAACCTGCGTGGCGAAGCGGTGATTGCCGAATCAATGGACTCGGTCTTTTGGAAAGGATCGAGAAGGGTATTTTATTAATTTGACCAAATACCATCTTGGTGACCTTTGACTAAGCATGGCCTGGTCGGCGCATGATGAAGCGGTTTAGATCAATCGGCGATGAAGGCGGCGCTTTGAGATCGTGCGTGTGTGTTCCGTTGTTGTTGGGCCCTAACGGAAGCCCATTAGGTTAAATCATCTAGAAGGTTTTAGGCTTTGTTGTTGTCCTATAAAAGGAACTCTAGATGGGTCATTTGATCTTCTTTGGAGATTAGGGCAGCCACAGAGAAAAAGAACTGACCTTTGTGTGGTGGCCTCTGGAGACTAAAAAAAATCTGGAGCCAGGCGTTTTGGAGAGATGGTGGCGGCGCCCCCAATCTAGGCGCTTTGTGAAAATTAGCTCTGGCGGCGCCTGTTTGCCTGCTTGGAATTCTTTTCTTGTTGATTGTTTTTGGCCTGAGCTCTCCAAGTTTGTGTCCGGTGGATCGAATGTACATGCTCATTTATTTACGTCATGTTGATCTTGGTTTCTTCGTTTTGCTCGATTCTTCTCTGGCGCCATGTCCGTGGTAGAAAAGCGAGATGGAGTAGATCTCGGCGCCTGAAGTAAATATTGCAAAATCCGGTCCTGGCGGCGTAGTTCTAGAAAAATGAAATCGTGGAGGCACGCTTCTCCTGGAAAAATCTGTGCGATAAACATTTTAGGGTTAAGATCTGAAATGCATCGATTACTTTATTATCTGCTGTACTCTTGTGATTGCTAGTCGACTCTCGAGCTTTGTGTTTTGTTCTTTGGAAATCTTGTATTTGCAAAAAGCGAGATGATGGCAAAGATCTTGTCCGCTCGGTACTTGATGCTCTATTTGGAGATCGCCCATAAGAAATCGACCTTGTCATTGCGGCTTGTAGTGTCATCTGCAGTTTCTTTGTGCTAGCTTATCATTTCGTGTTGTATGGTGCGGATCTAGCTTTGATTTCCTGTCTTGTGATTTTGGGCTATGGCGGCGGATGCATTAATTCTTTGTCTTTGCTTTTGATTCCTGTTATTCGGTATTCTTGTTTTGAGTTCGATTTCTTCTTTGTTTTTAATTCTGCAGTTCTTGTTTAATTTTTATTGCTTATTCTTGTTCTTTGCTCTTCATTGTCTTTGCTGTGAGTGCTTGTGTGTGTGGCGGCGCCGTGGTGTGCCGTGAGAAAGCAGATGGGGCCGGCGGCCATTGCCAGAGAAACACTCGGTGGCGGCTTGGGGCTTCCGAGAAGAAAAAATCTGTGAGACCGAAGTCCCTATTTGATCTTTGGGAGTCTGGTGGCACTGTGAAGTGCCCATGAGCAAAATCTGGTGGCATTGTTGTCCCAAAAATCGATCGTCTGAAAAAGAGCTTGGTAGCGGCCGTCCCTTAGCGAGAATAGGAAATTTGTTTGTTTAGTTACGGCGGCTTGTTTGCCTGCAAGATCTTGCTTGTCGCAGTTCTTTCATTGATCTTTATTCTTTCTGTAGACAAGTGTATTGCGATTTGTTGAGAATAGCGGCGGTTTTGACATCTATTTTTGGGAGCTTGAGCATCGTTTCGAGTGAAGCTTGTGGTAAAGATTTCTTAATTGCTTTCTTCTTTGTCCTTTTAATTACTTGTCATCGGTTTGTGGTTTGAAGCTTTGCTTTGAGTATGGATTAGTATTTTGCCTATTGTATGAATCCATGCTCGGTCTGAGATACACCAAATTGCTTGAGCTGCGATCTTGTGCGTCACGGTCTTGAGTTGTTTTTGATCTTTTGTGTTGGGGTTTTGATCGGATTCAACACAGGTTATCCGCTGTGCCTGTTTACAGATCTTCATAGCTTTTATAACTATTGGAGTGAAAATAGTGTTGAGTCCGATCGAGGTGAAAAATAGAGAAAGCGTCTATTCACCCCCCTCTAGTCGCCTTTCCGGTCCTACAATTGGTATCAGAGCCAAGTTTGCTCTTGTGTGATCTTAACTGATCTTTGAGCATGGCGATAGATATGAGGACTTGTGAGCGTTTCCTTGCATCTTGTCGTGGTTCTTTTACCAATGGTGTTGGCCGTAACAATATATTTGAATGTATGATAAGTGTAATGGCGATGGAGGAGGAAGTCTCTGTGATATCTGTGGCAAATCCTTTTGTTTTGATTGTCCTAGTTTGAGGATGAGTCACTTTTGGAGCAGGAGAAGAAGCCCGATGACATATGCCGGCTGACTTTTGAGGATGAACATGATGGAGAGGATTACGTTGATGAGCTTTTTGATGATAGTGATGACTCTTATGAGGACGATCCCCTACTTGAGCTAAGCAAGGTGAGCAAAAAAAAACTCATTAATGTCTTATATTCATATGATCTTAAACTACTTGCTCTAAGGAAGAAAGTCAAATTGTTAGAAAAAAGAAAGGTGATTTGTCTCATGAGCTTGCGAATTGAAAACCTCCATGAATGCTTATGATTCATTGCTTGTAGACATGGAGAACCTGAATAATTCTCTTGCATGCCTAAAATCTAAAAATAAAATTTTGAAATCAAATGTTTCTATGCCTTGTGATTCTTGTATTGCCTTACATCATGAGCTTGATAATGCTAAGTTAGAAATAGGCAATCTTAGTTCTATGGCTAGAAATAATTGTGATTCTTGTGTAGGCATGCTTGCTGAAATTGAGAAGCTTAGATTGACTAATTCCATGCATCTTGAGCAATTAGAAAATGCTAGGGCTGAGATTATTGAAATTGAAGCTAGGCCTTGTAGCATGTGCTTTGAATATGAAAAATTGCTTAAGGTTGGTTTAGTCTCTTGCAAGAATTGTGCTTGTCTAGAAAGCTGAAATTGATGCTTTGAGCGCAAGCAATTCAAATGCATCATTAATTTCTTGCACATCTTGCATTTCTTTGAAGAGTGAGATCAAGTCTTTCTTGGCGATGATATGAGCGCCAAGTCATGTGACTCTTGTATTTGCCTTCACTCCGAAATTGATGTTTTTAAGATTTCTCTTGCATCTTTGCATTCGGAGTTGGAGTCTTTTCGTGCTAAACGTGAGTCACTTGATGTTGGTTTTTGTGGCATCGCTTTGGATAGCTCTTCTTTGGTGAGTTCAACTCTTTTGGACTCTTCTTGTGTTGTCCAACGGATTTCAAAAGACAAATGTGCTTCTTTCTCAAATGGTACTAAATCTTCAAAAAAGAAGTACCATTGCACATTTTGTAAGAAGAATGGACACACTCTTGGGTTTTGCTTTCGCCGTTTGAAACATGAGCGTCGAGTGCGTCGTCGTACCTCTAGAAACACACATAGCCTTTCTCATGGCATGTGTGGGTCTAGTGTCGATACGAGAACGAGTCATGATGCTAGTTCTTCTAGGACTTCTTCTTTGAGCCATAATGGTGCTTCGTCCTCTCGGACCGTGTCTACTAGTAGACCTTTACACCATTGCTCATTTTGTGGGAAGAATGGACATCATGTGAATTTTTGTTTCCGGTGTGCAAAACATATGCGTCGAGCCCATGCTTCTAAGTCTCCTAGTGGGCATAGTCTTTCTCATGACATGCACACTAAAGAATAAGCACGAAGACTCGATTTGTTGATGGCTTCTTTGACACCTTTTCTAGTGGTGTCGAGCAAGCACCGTGGACATGGTTTGCATAGTTTTGGTTTTGGTCCACAGTGCCTGGAGGAGGATTTCGCCGTTGTCTAAGAGGTGGACCCCGGTTTGTTCATCGAGGTACTCACCCGGCGAGGTTGTGTGAGTTCTTTTGATGCTTTTGTTGGTTCTCATCTTAGTGCTTTCAAGCAAGGCCATTGCCGCTTTTCTAGAGATGGACCTCGTTTTCCTCATCGAGTTGTCCACTCATGGCGTGCCTCAAGGATGAGATTGGATCTTCTTGCATGGGCCATCATTTGCATCATGCTAACTCACATAATGTTTTTTGCTACGGTGGTGATGTGTCCAAGGTTTGGGTTCCCAAGTATTCACTCTCTAACCCTTCGGGACCCAAGACTCGGACACCTTGCCTTTCTCATGTGTAGGTACAGTGAGCGGGTTGGAGAACATGGACTTAAAGGATTCGATCTTTTGCTTCATTACATGATCGAGACACTTGATGGTTCTCCACTCAATGATGGCCTCCAAGAGGCATGTGCTTTAATGATCGGCATCTACACATTTTGTGAGCAATCATATACCTCCATGCTCTTATCTTCATGATTATTCATATTTGGCATGTTGTGCTTTTCTTTGTGCTCACTTGTACCTTATTGGCATGTGTTACTCTTGTGATACCTGTCATCATGCCTTTTTCCTTTACCTTGCTTGTATATCCATGAATCTCATAATTGTTCATAATTTTCATGGTTATGTGAGCTGTTTTGTCATCATGAGCTTGTGCTGTTTTGTACATGATTTATCTTGCTCATGTTGATGTTTTTCTTATGTTTCCACTTGTTCACTTGATATCCATGTTAGCATACATTATTCATAATTTGTTCTAAAATGCTTTATGCTTACATGGTTATTGTGCTTTACTGTTAATTGTGGATGCATGAGTCTTGCCATAGCTTTCACTAGCATGCGTTATCTTCGACTGTATATATGATGGATGATATGCTATGTGCTTGTTTGCTTACTCCTATGCCTTATTGTGGATTAAGGTCTTTTAGAGCTTTATCATGTCTTGGATAGCATGTGCTGTAATTGCTTGTCTATCTCCTGCTCATATCCTGAACTGTTGATTATATGCTTAAATGAGCTTTGGATCATCTTTTGCTATCCTTGCTAGTCATGTGTCTTGGTACTGTTTCTTCAGACATTGTTTCACTAACCTAGTACCAAGGCATAGATTTTTCTGTCTCTTTTGTGTAGTCTTTCAGCTTAGAAGAAGAACATGTGATCCAACAAGTGTTATCACCTCAAGCTGTTGGTTCTTCTTCATTTGTGCCTTCAATGATGACTATCACTTTTCGGAGACGAAGGAATTTGAGATGAGGATGATGGGTGAGTGCAACTACCTTCTGAAGCTTCAAGGATTGGATCTTCATCCATCATGACTACATCTCCTTTGCCAAGCAGATGGGACTCGAGTTCGAGCTTCTATACCCTACATTTGTGTATGGTATCCCTAGTCTACCTTGCATTGCATCTGGTTCATGTCAGGTGTTTGGTTTGTTGGGTTCAGGGTAGATAGGAGGCTCTGTTCTAGCATGTGTCCTTTCTAGACACTCTTCTTATCCTATGATTTGCTAGGATGCATTCTTCTCCTGACCTAGGTCGAGTTTGTCTCCCAATCACTAGTGTTAGCAGGTTTTTGAGTTGCCTGTAAGCTTTTTAGTGTTGGTGTTTCGCTCCCTAGCTTTTTGAGTTCTTGTCCCTAGAGATCTTGTGGTGTTTGAAGTTTTGTGCTAGTTTTGTGGAGTCCAAGGCCTTTTGGCGATTTCCCTCAAAGCTTTTAGACCCAACAAGGTTTGCCACCTTGAGATGCAAGTTAGGGATAATTTATCCCTATGGGTTGGTTTGAGGGGAGTTGGTTCTTTTCGAACTTTCTTAGTTTTTTCGAACCTTTTTGTTCATCTGAACTTTTCTTGTTCATTTGAGCTTTTGTGGATCTTTTCTGATACCTTGTTCAAGTGGTATCTTCTTTGGATCTTTCCGATCCTTGTGATCTTTAGGCTTTTAATTCTTTTGTGCATCTCATTGTATCATATTGCATACACATGAAAAATCACAAAAAGATACTTGTAATATAAGCTTTACCGCTTCTTTCTTTTAATTAATGAAGCTTTGTTTATTACCCTATTGAGCTTTGGTATTTCAAATTCTTGCTCAAGATTGTGTCTAGTTCTTTGACTTGCTAGAATTATCATGCTTTTACATGTGCAGCAATGTCTTTGCTAAATGAGCTAGAAATTTAATATAACTTGAACTGAAAATTACAATTTGTGGATCTTTTAGCTAGTTGCACAATTAGTGATCCTTTTGTGACATTGGCCTGTCAAAATTGCTTTGTTAGCTCACGGAATCTAGTATTGAACATCTTTGAGCTTTCGGTTCTTTAAAGAATCTAAAATAGCCCTTGTGCAAAATGAAAAATGATCTCTTTTGTGCGAAAAACTGATCTCACCAATTCTTTCTCATGAGGCGGCTTGCCATTGTACTAGGCATGAACTCAGGGGGAGTTTTGGATGACTTAGACCACTCTTTTAAGCTTTTGTTGCTTGGGATGGTCGTAGTGAGGCTTGAGATCTAGCACATGGCTAAAAAGCGAATTGTCAAAATTGGTTGAAGCTTAGGAAGAGATTGTGGATGGCTCCTAGTCCAGGACCTTCTTTACTAAGATAGACCTTTAATCAACTTGAATATTCATTGCAAATAAAAAATAGTTGAAAATTGGGCTTTTGACAAAAGTTGAGCTAAATGATTCATTTCAGGACTTTTTGTCTTTAAGATGGTCTTTGCTAGTTTCTGGATCTCACAATGACATTCTGATATGGCCATTATCACTTTAGGATAACTGTTGTTGAACTTGCTAATTTTGATGCGTTGCTTAATTTAATCCAACAACTTGTGATATATTGAGCTCTTTAGCCTAGCTTTGCTATATATGTCTTATCATGATCTTGCTAGCTTTGCGGGCTTGTTGTATCTTGAGTAATGGTAGAAATGCTAGCTTTGTTCAATTGAGTAATCTCCAAAGCTTCTTTTACCTAAAAACTGAAAAGTCAAAACAAAAATGAAGCCACCCCATTGCATTTCATGCATGCTCTTTCTTTTGCTTCTTCCTTGCTTGTGCTTTTGTCATCTCTGGATGAGAGGAAGGGATGATTCCTTGATGAATCCATTGTCAAAGGGAGAGAAGATATAGCGAAAATGTAATATTAATAAAGAGCTTTTTGGTTATGGGGGAGAAGTTTTGTAAGGGGGAGAAATGGAGAAATTGAAATTTCATATTCTCTCTTTTAAAATGATGATCACAGCGAGGGGGAGAAATGGAGAAATTGAAAATTTCATATTCTCTCTTGTAAAATGATGATCATAGTGAGGGTGAGCATTCATGCATTCATATTGCATTCTTTTGGTCTTATTGCCTTTTCTGAATTTGAATTGCAATTCTTAAAAACTCACAATGATCTAAGGTCAAATAAAACAATTTTTCTTTCATATGGACCTTAAGTGAGATTTTTTGTCGATTATCTGGAAATTGAAGCTTTTGTGCTTTCGTTTGCCTTATCTCACGTGTTTATGCTATTCTAGAGCCAGCTTGGTCATTTCCATTGCTTTCTCTTGCTAATGGACCAAGTTGTGCCTTTGTGCGAAAACTGCGAGTATTTTACTTTTCAAACCACAAACTTACAATTTCTGAGAGATTGCTAATGTGTTCATCAAGGGGGAGATTGTGGATATCATGGGGATATGCCCATGATCTTAGGATGATGAAACAATTGGCAATGTGGCTTTTGGTTTGAAGTTTCACGCGTTTTCGGCAAAGTTTGGATCTGTCGGTCGTGGGTCGGTCCGGCTTTTGTCTTGAATGTTGATATATGTGGTGAATTGATTATGGGTTAGGTCATATCCATATTCGTTAATGCATATGTGTTGCATGTTGCATGTTTTCACTAACGTGGGTCAAGTTGTGAAGAACTTGTTCGGATTCGTGTTTGCTTGTCTATTCTTTGTCTTGCAGTGGTTTGCTTGGTCAATGGCGGTCAGCGGCGGAGGTCGGGACTAAGCTTGGAGAGCTGAGGTCGAAACGATCATGGATGCCGTGTGAGGTCGAGAGGACTCAAGCGGGCGCAGAATGGACATGGATGATCGAGCAGGCGGTTCGTCTGATGGTTGGATCAGCGGCGGCGAGTCGTTGCAAGTGCTTTCGGTGGTGCGGTGGGATCCGGACGGGAGAGACTTGGCGACATGGAGCCGTTGATCAACCTACACGTGGCGAAGCAGGTGATTGCTTCAGAATCAATGGACTCGGTCTTTTGGAAAGGATCGAGAAGGAGTATTTTGGTAATTTGACCAAATACCATCTTGGTGACCTTTTGACTAAGCCTGCGCGGTGGTAGCGTGATGAAGCGGTTTAGATCAATCGACGATGAAGGCGGCGCTTTGAGATCGTCGTGTGTGTGTTCCGTTGTTGTTGGGCCCTAACGGAAGCCCATTAGGTTAAATCATCTAGAAGGTTTTTAGGCTTTGTTGTTGTCCTATAAAAGGAACTCTAGATGGGTCATTTGATGCTGCTGGAGATTAGGGCAGTCACAGAGAAAAAAGGACAGCCTTTGTGTGGTGGCCTCCTGGAGACTAAAAAGAAAAATCTGGAGCCGGGGCGTTTTTGGAGAGATGGTGGCGGCGCCCCCAATCTAGAGCGCCTGTAGAAAATTAGCTCTGGGCGGCGCCCTGTTTGCTTTGCTTGGAATTCTTTTTCTTGTTGATTGTTTTTTGGCCTGAGCTCTCCAAGTTTGTGTCTGGTGGATCGAATGCTTCTGTGCTCATTTATTTCGTCATGTTGATCTTCGGTTTCTTCGTTTTGCTCTGATTCTTCTCTGGCGCCCTGTATCCGGCGGTAGAAAAGCAGAGATGGTAGATCTCGGCGCCCCTGATGTAAATATTGCAAAATCCAGTCCTTGGCGGCGCAGTTCTAGAAAAATGAAATCGTGGAGGCCTGCTTCTCCCTGGAAAAATCCTGTGCGACAGCTGTTTCCGGGTTAAGATCTGAAATGCATCGATTACTTTATTGTCTGCTGTACTCTTGTGATTGCTAGTCGGCTCTGAGCTTTGTGTTTTGTTGCTGGAAATCTTGTGACTGCAAAAACGGACGGTGGCGAAGATCTTGTCCGCTCGGCTGCTTGATGCTCTGCGCTGGAGATCACCCGCAAGAAATACGACCTTGTCGCTGCGGCTTGTAGTGTCATCTGCAGTTTCTTTGTGCTAGCTTATCAGCTCGTGTTGTATGGTGCGGACCTAGCTTTGCTTTCCCTGTGCGCAGATTTTGGGCTGTGGCGGCGGATGCATTAATTGCTGTCTTTGCTTTTTGATTCCCTGTTATTGCGGCTGTTGCTGTTTTGAGTTCAGTTTGCTGCTGTTTTTAATTCTGCAGTTTACTGTTTAATTTTTTATTGCCTGTTGCGGCTGCTGCTCTTCATTGTGCTGCCTGTGAGTGCTTGTGTGTGTGGCGACGCCGTGGTGTGCCCCGTGAGAAACAGCAGGGCCGGCGGCCACTGCCCAGGAGAAACACTCGGCGGCAGCTTGGGGCTTGCCGAGAAGAAAAAAATCCTGTAGAGACCGAAGTCCCTGTTTGATGCTGGGAGTGTGGCGGCCTGTGAAGTGCCCATGAGCAAAATCCTGGTGGCGCTGTTGTCCCAAAAATCTGATGCGTCTGAAAAGAGCTTGGTAGCGGCCGTCCCTTAGCAGAGAATAGGAGCTGGCTGTTTAGTTCTGAGCGGCGGCTTGTTTGCGCGGCAAGATCTTGCTTGTGCAGTTCTTTCATTGATGTGCCTGTTGCTGCTGTAGACAAGTGTGTTGCGATTTGTTGAGAATAGCAGCAGTTTTCAGCATCTATTTTTGGGAGCTTGAGCATCGTTTCCAGTGAAGCTTGTGGTAAAGATTTCTTAATTGCTTTGCTGCTGTCCTTTTAATTACTTGTCATCGGTTTGTGAGCCGAAGCTTTGCTTTGAGTATGGATTAGTATTTTGCCTATTGTATGAATCCATGCTCAGTACGAGATACACCAAATTGCTTGGGCTGCAGTCTTGTGCGTACGGTCTTGAGTTGTTTTTGATCTTTTGTGTTGGGGTTTTGATCGGATTCAACACAGGTTATCCGCTGTGCCTGTTTACAGATCTTCATAGCTTTTATAGCTATTGGAGTGAAAATAGTGTTGAGTCCGATCGAGGTGAAAAATAGAGAAAGCGTCTATTCACCCCCCCTCTAGTCGCCTTTCCGGTCCTACACACTGTTATTTTGTACAAAAATGAAAAATGCAGAACCTAGTTTTCGACGTGGCGAGTCATATTATATCCTGAGAAGAGTGAGGGGTGTACCTCACTAGTAGATAGGGGAAGATCCTCGTCCGGGTTAATTAAGGACTTAACACGATGCCATCAATCTAAGCCTAAGCGTACAAACACATGTGCTACTATGGGACGACATTAGCTAATTAAGTCATTGAAAAGTAGTCTTGCATGTAGGTAGGCCGTGGTAGTGCGAGCATGATTGGATGTAGGCATGTCCGAAGGGGTTCCCTTCACCACGGTATTGGGCAGAAAGCTTGCCGACACAACTGCTAATGTGTAATAACCCATTTATTTACAGAGAATATAAGGAGATTGAGAGATTCCTTATCTGCCTCACATAGAAACATGATAAAATCTGTAATCATCTTGCAACGTGATTTTCGTGACTGTAATGGCTTCGAATGGAAAACCTCACAACTACAAAGTTGTAGATCGCTTTTCGTAGTCCAATTTAGAGTCCTCATTGACCTAATTTGGAGTTATGAGGTTTGAGATATGGGGCCCTCAGAGCAGGCTGCACAGAGAACCAAGGTCCGCAACTGAGTCAGCTTCCAAGGTAAATTTTGTAATGAAGATGATGTTTTAGAAAAACTCCACAAATAGGAAGTTGAAGTAATACGAGTTAGCTAGATTGTAAGATAAGAATCACTCCATTATGAGTTTAGGAGAGAAAGTTACGATCTCCGAGGTGTTCACTACACAAAAAGAAAGTATGAGAACTTGGGCCTCGGGCCTTTAGCCTAGGAGGCCCATGACGGGGCTGGCCAAGTGGAAAAGGGGAGGGGTGGCTGAACCCTAGACCCCCTCCCTCCTTGCGTCTCCTTCCCCCTTTGCTCCTTGGTCCAACACCTCCCCATTGGTGGTGCTTCCACCATTGCTGTTGGCCAAAGGAAGGTGGAGGAGAGGGAAAAGAAAGGGGAGAGGAGATTCTTGTGGGGTTTTCAGTGGTTCCTTTGCATCTTAAAGGGTGAACCATCAACTCCTTGTTGTTGTGTTTAATTCTCCTCCACGCGATTGTTGTTGATTATCGTATTAGTGTCTCTGTTGTATTGATTCATGAATCTGTAGTTCTGTTGTTCGGCAGTTTTGGATTAGATCAATGTGAAATTAGGGTTTTGGGTCTCCTAAAGAATTGTGGATTATTTCGTTATGTTTATCTAGGATCTGAGTTCATAGTATTTGGAGTTGTAGTTTGTGAGTTATGACATTCATAATGTTGCTGTCCAGAAACCCCCATCAAGTTATAGCAGTCGTCGTTACTGGCAGATTAGGACTTGTTAATGGCCGAATCAGGATTGTCCACCAACATGATTTTTGTAGGAAACTCTCATAGCTTTCTAGAATGATAAAGAACATAATTTTTGGATCATTCTAGTGAAAGTTGTAGTTATTTTAAAGCTTCTGTCCAGACTGTCGGTCAGTTTCTGTCATTGTTTATTCATCTGCTTGTTACATTTAGTTAAATGCAGAATTAAGGGATCATTACCACTAAACTTTTGTAGACCAAGTCGTAATCTTTCTAGAGAGACTAAAAATGGATTTTTATGATAAACAGATTGGAAAATACATATTTTAGAAGATCGCTGTCCAGTTTTGAGTTACTATTAGGTTGTCGTTTCTCTTAAGTAGATTAATTATTTGAAGTATAGGTTTTGGGAGTGCGGATGAGAGCGTTGTGATTAGCGTTGTTTCCTCTTGTCAAGAACTTGTTTTGAGTAAATTACTTCTTGTAGGAGGAGTGACTTTGGGATTAGTTGCACCTTCTTTAACATCCAACGTGTTGCAATGCGAAAGGCAAGTACAAATTGGATCGTCTTGTGTGTTTGTTGTTCAATCTGGTTATATGATTATGACATGAGTAATTCTTATGAATTATGAGTATTTTCCTTCCTTTACATGATTCTGTTCATTGGTGATATCAAAATTGTTGCTATGAGAGAATGCATTCATTTCATTTCAATCATTCATGCCTCACCCACGAGAGTGGGTATTGAAAGTCCCATCATTCCAATATGGGCAAATAGATACCCGTATGATAGATTCTTCATACAGGCCTTGGATCCCTGGATTTTGGATAATGCGGGCCTGAGTGAACACCGATGGGTGTGTCACTGCTATATTGATATATGTAGAACAGAAGTGGATATCATATTCATATTTGCATCAAGTGCATAGCATTTTCTTGTGTATTCGATATAACCGCGTCGAGCAGTCGAATCCTTCTTTCCTCTTTTGACCACATCGAGCAATCAAATCCTTCTTTCCTCTTTCGACCGCGTCGAGCAGTCGAACCCTTCTTTCTTCTTTCGACCACGTCGTGTAGTCGAACCCTTCTTTCTTCTTTCGACTGCGTCGAGCAGTCGAATCCTTCTTTCCTCTTTTGACTACGTCATGTAGTCGAATCATTCTTTCTTCTTTCGACCACGTCGAGTAGCCGAATCCTTCTGACCAGGTAGTCGAGCCTCCTTCCGACTACCTGTAGTCGAATCTCCTTCCAAGAACCCATTCTCCTTCGTTCGGACTCCAATCAGAGTGATTCAAATTTCTAACTTCTTATAAATTCAATACCTTTCATTTGGTTCCAGTTTGGTAATTTTTGGATTTTATTTGGAATTATTTTATTTATTTGGCTCTTTTTGTGCGCATAGATTTCGATGCTTCGGAAGAATTCTTGGACACGAAAACCAAAGCATCTCAACACTTCAACGAAGATTTTGGCTTCTCTGAAGAATTCCTGGAACCGTCTGTCGAAGCAACTCAAGCCTTCAACGAAGGCAAGTCGTAGACCTTTGATCATGTCATACCCAGTTTATAAAATTATAATATTCTATATCAACATGCATGGCTAGTTGTATAAAAATAGTTTTGGGAATAGTTAAACACCTAGTTGACAGTATGACTCCTTGATTATTTGTGAATGACATGTTGACATATACCCTTGGACACCATAGGTTGGGTAATCTTAGTTGGACATTATTGTAATACCAACGTGGGTGCGTATTATGCTTAGTCATGCTTTAGTTATGCGATGTCTCTCGATCACATGATTCAATGATGATAAATTTGACTTAATGATATGTGGAATTGTGGTGCGAAGCCACTGGCGATAAAATTTGTTGTGCCATGGCAAGAGTTGTCATTTGGCCGGGTTGAGCAAAAATGATTTATGCTCGGGCGAGTGGTCGATGGCAAAGGTGGGTGCGAGAAGCACATTGAGATGCAGAAAGTTTCACTTGAGCAGCCACAAAGGACTTAACTTTGTGCGCCATTGATCTAGGCCTTACCGTGCAACCACAAGTCTATTTATGGGGTGGACCTGGCGAACTAATTACCAATGATTTGAGTCGATTCTGTTTTGGTTGTCGAGTGGCGCAAGATGGGCCGGAAGGCGAATCCTTAGCGAGCAGAACTGAGTCAAAATGGAGTTTTGTAAAAGCCTTGTGATAATCTTTTAGTCGCACACCTCGAAAGTGTGTGGGAGACAGTATAAGATGGTTATCTCTTATGGGTCAAGTTGGTCAACCTCTGCAGAGTGTAAAACTATTCAAATAGCCGTGTCCCTAGTTATAGACAATGCTTGGTGATTTCACACAAGGGGTAGAGTTTCTAAAAAATGTGGTCATGGTTGGTTACGAGTTGTTTGGGAAGTGAACATGGTGTTCATGAGTTGTTTGGGAAGTGAACAAGGTGTTCACGAGTTGTTTCAAAGAAACTTGATTATTTATGTACTAATTTTTCAAATTGTACTTTACAATCTACTTACTGTATTTATTGTTAATTTTTCTTTATGCAAAATAGCTAAAGCTATCCTTGTCAAGCCTTGCATGAATACTATTTGCATACTGTTCCCTACGACTTGCTGAGTACTTTGTGTACTCACGGCTATACGCCATTTATTGACCAGTCACCGAAGAAGAACCAGGGAGCATCGAGTTCTACGAGGAGGATTACCATGAAGACCGTGCGAACTAGGCCACATCCTTCACTTGATTGCCTGTGGACATGTCAGATGGTTTCCACGAGCATGTTTTATTCGCTACAAGTTTACCCTGATCGTAGATCTGGTCGTGGACCTGGTCGTGACTTTAGCCCTGCGTGGCGAGCTCTGTAAAACCTTGACCATAAGGTCCTTTTGCTGTTAAGTATTATTATTTCGGCTGCTTCTTTAGCTATTTCGTTGTATGGATATGATTTCATCTATGTTGCAACTGTGTGGACTAGCTACTAATCATGGGACTAGTTCAGAATGCACAGAGAGTCCCAGGGTTGCATACTCGGGGTCCCGCAGCTGACACATTATTATCAACTAAATGACTAAACCTGTTTTTGATTTTAATCATCTGACAGCTCGGGTCCACGTGTTAGTCTCTCGGGTTTTAAAATATGTTTTTTAAAACTGAGAATAGTACGTGGTCCCACATGTCAGTGACACATGTACTAAAAACATTTGAAATTAGATTTTCGTTAACTTTTTCAACTCGACTGTGAGAACCCGGATTGTTTGGCTTGTAATGCTTAACCATCCACTAGGTCATAGCATTACAAATCAAATAATTCGAACCTCGAGATACATGTACTTCTTAGAATTTGCAGTACACATACCTCTTTACAAAATTATGCATCAATTCCATTCAACACATGCATAGAACCGAAGCAAAAGCTTTACAAATCAAAAGACATACATAATAGAGTTATTACAACTAGGGCCAACCGGCCACAACACAAGCTAAAGAGCTCAAATAACAGCAGAAGCAAAAGCCATAAGATGGCAACAAGTAAAAGCCATACGGTTTGCCTTTAGCCCACAAGGCAACCGACCGGGCCACCAACCTAGTCGTTAAAGTCGAAGTCCGTCTCACGATAGTCAGTCCCTTGGGGATCAACCTCCTCTGCAACAATTAAGCAATGCAAATGAGTACAAAAATGTAGTCGCAAGACTTACAAGTAATAGCCTATACATAGCTACATGCAAGCTTTAATCGAAGGAGAAGGCTGTAGGTTTATTTTCAACATAAAGCAAGTTTCATTTGCAATAATGTAGTAACTTGAAAGCAGTTTTGCAATCTGTTTTTATTGTTCAAATAACAGCGAGACAAGACAATAATAACAATATAAAGACATCCTGGAAGTGGCTAACCCAATAGCCACCACAACAATAGCATGAATTACCCATTCATACCACCCACAACAAGTTTTAATTAAAAGGTTATAGTCTAACTCTCGAAAGACTTCTCCAAGCGTGTCCATAACCTAGGACAAGGCTATTCGAATAGTTTGAAACCCTTCAGGGGTGTACCAATATACCCTACGTCGAGACCGCCTTTTGCCACAAGATTAAGCACACTTCCTTTGGTATGCCAAGCACGGCTAAGTCCTCTGAGATATTTCCAATATTGTGTATTAACTACGAGTCGCCCGTATAGATAGAAACCCATACATTGAGACAGAGTCATTGTAAAGCCGAAAGTCAACTACCACTATAGGGTAAAGCTCCTGGACAACTACAATGCCCTTCAGTGTGGAGAACCTAGACAAGATTCCACTCCCGCTCACCCACACATAAACACAAGTTTCTTTTTTAACACAACACACATACACAACCTCCTACGACTCAGAGCTAACACACGCCAAAGTACTAAGTCAAGAGAGGTCCCATACCCCCCTCATGTGGTTAGCACGCAAGAATGCTTGGTTTAGTGTAACAAGATGTTCGGTCCTTGTTGACTCAAGCATACCACCACACACCAGATAATCACACTATCATACCATATGCCCAAGTCTCAAACATTTGATTTTCAGTTTTATACTTTACAAAGTAACAAAGAATAAGGTGCTGGACATAAGGTAATATTAAGATTTGTGTGATCAAAGTTATTGACTAAGTCGAAAACCGCCCAATTCTACCGGTAGCTAAGCATGACTAAGCAACAACAACTCGTAAACTACTAAGTGATAAGAGCTCATCCAGCAAGCTCTAAATCACAACAAGATAATCCAAGGCTCAGTAGTAGAGGATAAACATTTACCTATAGATTATGCATCTAGAGGATCAACTAATCGATTGATAGTTTAACAACAAAATAGAGCATGCATACATACACTTTGCAAACAAAATATTTAGACTTTGAAAGTAATGGGATTAGCATGATCAAACTGCTTGCCTTGATGGTAGCTTTCTTGCTGCAGAGGATCGCTTTCGAACTCAACGAACTCGTCGGCACCTAACGAAAGAACGAAAAAAACTGATAAGAACGAAGAACACCGAAAAGACTCAAAAACCAACTTCAGCCAACAGCTATCAAATTTTTACAGCAGGTAGAGCATGATTTTTAAGGAATTCAGCAACAAGAACCAATTGATTTGGATTCTCAATGCTAAAGTTATGGCCAAAACAAGTTTGGTATGTTAGAAAAAGGCAGAAAAATTCATCTCGGGTACTGTTCATCCAAAATTAAATCTTTAGCACAAATTTCCAGAGAGGTGTTGCTCCTAAAACTTTTATGGTAAGCAAAGCACCACATGAGATGAACAACACAATTTGATTCACCTCATTTGGAGCTAAGATGCATTTTCTATGATTTTTCAAAGACAAGAAAAAGAACACAAAACAAATGCAACCACAGAAAACTTAAGAGTAGCAGCATGCCTAAACCTATTCTAAAACTAAGCACACTAATAGAGGAAACCAACAAAGTTGATTTCAATAAAAAAGGAGCTACAGAGAAATACTTATGCATTTTTCAAGTTAAATGAATTTTTAGAGCACAAATAAAGCCTAAACAGAAATTAAAACCACTAACCAATTTTTATGCAGCAAAACCAAGCTTCCAACCATTCTTAGATTAAATCTTAGTTAAAACCAGAACTAGCAAAATTTGAAACAACCGAAAAGGAGTTAAAACGAATTAGTTAAGCAATTTTGAAGTTTAACACAATTTTCAGTTTACAAACAAAGCATTAACGAAAATCAAATAAGCAGTAAACACCATTCTCACCAACACTGAGCTAGCCAAGCGTATGACGATGGGCCCTCTGTGCATAAGCTACATAGCCATCGAAGACGAGCCCACTCAACAAGAATGAAGCCAGTATGCTTGGCTCTCTCTCACAACGCGGGGTCAACCTTGATCGTTGGATCAAGATCCAAGGGCCTAGAATGAGTGGGACGATCGGAGGTCCGAACAACCCAATGAATCTCAACCGTTAAAAGAAGATCTGACGGTCAAGAGAAGTGGGGCGTTCAGACGGTCCGAACGGCCCAACTAATCTTGGCCGTAGATCTAAAGTGAACGGTTGCGAGCGGGGGTGAGGCCCGGGGGTCCGAAGGTCTCACAGATCTGAACCGCAGATCTGAAAATGAACGGCTGAGGTTCGGTGGTCCGAACATCCCACGCGATCTAGGTCGCTGGATTTAGATCGGACGGTGGAGGGTCAGTGGTCCGAACGTTCCACGAGATCTGAGCCACAAATCAAGAAATGAACGGCCCACAACGATTTGAGAAACTCGGAGGTCCGAAAGTCTCAACAGATCTAGGCCGTTGATCTCAAATGGATGGCCCACAGTTGAGCTAAACGCTGCGCACTTAATACACGTGGGTTTAAGTGCGCGGGTCCACACGATAGTGACACACGAGCCTTTTAGGACCGCCGTTAAGTGCTAAACCAATGATTAACAATGATTAGCGGAATTAATGACTGGATCTTTGTCCTAATGACAACGCCGGCGATTCTGGTCGACAAAGAACCGGCGCAAAGACGGCCTCACCCATGGCGACTTGATCCGCGGCGTAAACCAAGGGCACGAACATGACCACAATAGCCTTGCGCACACACCGAGAGCACTCACAGCGGCTACGCCGGCCTAGAACGACGGCGAGCGAGTGATGAGCGGTGGCGCAAGCACGGCCAAAAGCAAAAACAACAGCTAAGCTCTGCATTGTTCTGAGAAGTAGGTGCCCAAGCTTCTAAGGACTAATAAGAAGCTACCTGAGCACTGGAGAGCTTCAAAGAAGGATGGAGGAGCTCCGGCGACGAAGAGGCTTGCCGGCGCTAAGGGAGATGAAGTGGAGGTGACGGCTTGAGCAAAATGAGCAAGACCGGGTCATCAAGATAGCTTCAATATAGCTCATAGAAGGTCCACGAGCAAGTAATTGAAGAGGGGGGCATCTTACCGGAGCTGAGGAAGAAAGGGGTGCACTTCGTCCGAATTTGAACAAACCCCAAATTTGACAATCTCTGTGAATGTCAAACAAAATTAAGTTAGGGGAAATGCTCAAGATGACAAAGGGCGCAAAGTGACGCGATTGGATTAGAAAAGGAACCACTGAAGCGTCAGGACGACGAAGAAGCTTTCACGGCCGTCAATGGCGGTTTTGGGGGTTCAAGGGTGTTTAGGTTCACACAAGCCGGGTGTAGGATCAAGGATAACCGACTAGAGGGGGGGTGAATAAGAGGTTTTTAAACTTTTTGACAATTTAACAATTTTAGCCAATTAACAACTTAGTCTAAGCAAGATATAATTCTAGCTAAGTAATTTAACACAAGAATTAAGCTAGAAATGTAAATACGGAAATAGTAAAGACTAGAAATAACCACAATTGAGACAAGGAAGTTTTTCCTGTGGTATCGAAGACTTGCCGGTCTTCACTAATCCACGTTGAGGAAGCTTGATCAACTCAAGCCGGCTCCACGAATTAAGCCTTCCCTCGATCACTAATGGTAGCTCTTCTCCTCTCCGGATAGGCGAGCTCCAACCTTCACAAACATCCGGGTCTTCTCACAATCTCCTTTGAGAAGATCACTAAATAAATCTCCAAGCCGTCTAGGAGACGGCAATCTCCAAGAGTAATAGAGCAAGAAATCTTCACTTGAAAGTGCTCTAATGCCACAATGATCAAACAATACCAAATGCTCTTGGAAAAACCTCAACTACCTTTGCAAAAGGAATTTAATGCTCTCAATGAGTTGGAAACAAAGCAAAGTGCTCAAGTGTGTTCAATGAGGTTCATCAAAACCTTCTAGCTGCAGTGGGTGAGGTATTTATAGCCTCCACCCACTGTACTAGCCGTTGGGGCACGAAATCCCCAAAAACTCAGAAATCCCGGTCAAACCGTAGGCATAAGTGCGGTTAGTCCGGCCTGCAGTAACGGTCGATTGTTCCTCTTTGAAACACATTAAATGCACTGAGAAAATAGCCGTTACAAAGGGGTCCGGTCAGACCGCAGTGCAATGCACGATTAGTCCGGCCTTCCAAAACCAAAAGTAGGAAAAAACTTATACGTAAAAAGTCGACCGCCAAAAATCAGGGACCCGGTCGGTCAGGAAATGACTGCGGTCGATCGACTGATGAAATTCTTGAAGTAATTCTCAAAAACAACCTCTCTGGAAAATGCTGACCGTGTCCATGACCCGGGACCCCGGTCAGTCCGTCATTTAGCCATCGGTTAGTCTGGCCCAGAGGATTTCCAGCAAAACCAAAAAATCAACCTTCTGGAAAAAGCTGACCGTCTCTTTTGGTCTGGGACACCGGTCAGTCCGGACATATAACGTCGGTCAGTCCAGCCTCAAAGATTTTCAGCAAATTCAAATCAAGGCCAAACCAATTCAAATCAAATCCAAGATTAAACCAAGTATGATTTGAGCATTTGTGGCATCATTCATTTCCAAGGTACTAGATTCTTGAACCCTCTTTATAGTATGGCTATCTAACCTATAACCCGGTCTTCCAACCAATTCACCTAAGACCGGTAAAATAAAAAGAATCCTAGACTATTGTACCTTGTCTTTGAGCCAAAAGATCTTCATGTGGTCCATTTGCATGCAACTTCAAGTCATCAAAACCACCAATGGGACTTAACCTTATAAATACTCAATAAACACGTTAATCCCATGTTCAGATATTATCATTAATTACCAAAACCATTTTTAGGGGCCTAGATGCTTTCACCGGGAGGAGCTAAGTGAAGCGAGGGTGGTGACTAAAAGAGGCAGAGGTGGAGATTGGGGACTACTTATAGCCGGAAAGCAAGGGATTGAGCAACGGCAACCTCCACGGTGGTCAAGCCTGCCATGGACACGCCGAGAGGATGGGAGCAGGTAGAAGGAGGACTTTAGGGCAAAGTCACTGGCAAGCATTTAATGATCAATGCTAAGAGCCATTGACGAGGACAAACGGGAGGTGACAAGGCTCTGCCCCCTTCTCTGCACATGCCATGGCGCACTGGCGTGCATGCATGGGTGCGACCGGGGAAGAAGATGACCAGGCAAGCGAGGGCCCCACCTGCCAGTGACCGAAAACAAAGGTGGCTCGAGTCCAACATGAATGAGTGGGTTGAGCCACACCCAAAAGACACAAGCCCAAGGCACAGATGGTTGGATTGAAAATGGACGGCCAGGATTGAACGCGAAGTTTGGAGGGCTCCAAACGCTCCCACGCAATCGTAGCGGTCCGATTAGAAACGAACGCTGAGATTGAACGCACGTTTGAACAGGTTGAACCGGGAATGAAGAGGGTTGGGTTCAACCAGAAAACGCAGTTGGGCTCGGGTCGGACCTAGACCCAACAGGAGGTTTGACCAAGGGTTTGAATTTCAAGCTGAAACTTGGAGGAATTTTTAGAGGTAGCAAACTAACTCCAAAAATTCTGAAATTTAGACTAGAGGTTCCTAGCTCTAGGATAAACCTTGTATAAATTTTCTAGAGGTTTTTATGCACAACATTTTTCTCCAGAAATTTCTCAAGGTTTGTTCTAGGGTTTGATCAAGAGTCAAACTGGTTTGACTGCCCCTTAAAAATTATCAAATAATTTCTAAAAATTATGAAATTCTTCAGAGGAGTCACACAGCATCCCTAAAACCAAGGAAAAATATTTCCAGGGGCTGAACACAAGATTCTCAACAAGGAGGTCATGACTTTAGTCAATTGGAGATTTAGGTTTTTGATTTCCCACAATTCCTTCACAAGAATTACAGAAAAGTTCAAAAACATCAAGATGCAAGAAAAGTTTTAATTTCTCCTCATTTTCTTATATTTGAAACACACACCCAGATTTGGGATGTTACATGGCCCACCTGTCATACACTTATTACACTTAACCACTGATACTTAGCGCTAAATAATCCTTAATAACATGGGTCCCACTTGGCAGAGAGAGGAAGAGTGGAATAGTAGAGTTGGCGGCAGGGAGAGATGGTTAGAGGTGGTGCTGATCGAAGCGCCATGGCGACATGGCGTGCTCGAGGAAATCGCAGAACAAATGGTGGTGTGCATTGTCTTTGGGAGATGACTACAATGTTATAGGCCACGGCTTGGGGACTAATGGCAGTGAAGTCCATGCTACGCTAGGTAATCTTCCAATCTAACACACATAGAAGCACTAGGGGACTACTAGGAGCTCACCAAGGGTGTAGATGACATCGGGGGAAGGACAAAGAAGCATGTCGATGTTGAAAAACGGTGCCCAGAGGTGGCTGATGATACTGGCACATTACAGTGTTGGAGATGCTTTAAGAAGCAGTGCATTCGATCCCTAGGGTCCTAAATATGGTGTAGGAGTGAGGAATCTAATGGGAACTCACTAGAGTGACGGTGAACAGAAAAGGAATCGACGACGGCCAGATTTGGGGAAGAGCTCGTTTCTGGCGATTCCCTGAGCTTGGGTCCACATTGAGCAATGGTGGGGCATCAATGGAGTATGGAACGCGATATGACACGGTTATGTGAGGTTCAAGCTCACCAGGGCATCGGGAACGCGAAGGCCTGAAACAGGGTGTGCGCTAGAGGTGAAGAAGGCGATGGTGCGATCACGCTACGGGGTTCCCAAAGTTATATCAAGCAAATAGGGAGTATCAGTGAGGTAAGGGATACATGGTGACACAGGTGGTGAGGGAAAGGAAGCTCACTAGAGGCAGCAATAGTGTAGAGCTTGCTCACCGGCGTCGTGAAAGACGCTCTCGTTCCTGGCAAACCAATGAGCAAAAAGCTCTAGTTCTTGGGGGAGGCAAGAATGGCGAGCTAGGGTGTTCGTGATGTAATCAGAAGATTAAGTACAACTGAGATTAGCGTGATAATGATGGTGAGAAAATGGCGGTTGCGCAAGAACTCGTGGACATGCTATGTGTCTCGCTAGCATGGGAAAAAGGCGGCGTCATGGGTGGTCGAAGGCATAGGCGTAGTGACGTATGGTATCAGCAGACACGAAGGGGGAAGGTGGAGTGCGAAACGGTGGGCGGTAGTCGTGAACCAGGGGTGGAGCAGGTGCAACCTAGGGAGCTGGCGTGTGGGTGTGGCGAGAGGTGGATGAAGACCTCTGATAGGTGGGGCCACACTGTCAGCGAGAGTGGAGCAAGGCTGGCACGTGCTGGAGTGAGCGCTAGCGTAGTTGGGTCGGGTTTCGACCCAATGTTCGGAGGGAAATTTGATTTAGGCTTTTGAATTTTTCCAAAACTGGCTGAGTGATTTCGAATTTTTATACTTAGCAAATGTGTCAACAATTTATGAAAATTTTTGTGAGGTTTCCAAACCCAGTATAGTTTCTTGTGTAAATTTTTTTAGAATTTTATTTGCTTGGTGTCTTTCTCGAAAATTCCTACATGTTGCTGTTTGCATGTGATCTCACTTTTTTATTTATGTAAAAACTCAAAAATCCATGATAAAATAGTTTTTCATGCAAAAACATTCTCAAAATTATTCACCCACTTATTTTCATTACACTTTCCCAAATTTGGGATTTTTTGGGATGTTACATGCCATGTCTATGGCTGAGAATAAATTATTGATCGTAGCCAAGGAGGGCTATGATTTTGCTATTAGTTGAGTTGCATACTTGCTATTTCAATATCAGTCAATTGCTCTTTACAAATTCCGTTGCAAACTCTTACATATCAGTATTGCAAATAAAACTTGCTTAATGCTGAAAATAACTTGTAGAGTAGAGCCTCTTCCTTTGATAGCCTTGCATGTATTATTTTGTTGTGATACACTACAAGTCCTGCTGAGTACAAAATGTACTCAATCTTGCTTAAATTGTTGTATGAGGATGAGCCGACATACATTTGATTTCTGGAGCATTTGCACAATATATTGCATTTGTAAATTTTCAATTCAAGTTAAACATATAACTTAAAATGAAGCTCCAAAAGAAAACAACAATGAATACTTGTGTTCATCCTTGGGAAATAATTTATTTAACTCTTATAATATTTATCATGAATAAATATAATTTTCCCAAATTTTTAGATACCAAATCAAACCTAAGAAAATTTAAATCCCATTTCAATAACCCCTGCGGTTAAAGAATTAAAATTAAGAAAATAAATTATGCACAAGTGAGGTTAGAAAATTTATATGTGTATTAGGTCGTCCTAGAAACATCTCTGAAAAATTTCAGTATTTTATAAATTTATTGCAATTTTTAGTCGCTCAGTCAAAATGGAGAGTTTAAAGTTTGAATTCAGTTAATTGACTTGACTTGGTCTGACCCAACCTCTTGGTCTGACCAGACCCTCCAACCAAACCCTCTGACCGCACCGCTTGATCCAACCCAACCAACTAAACCAGCACCGACCCGAGCCAGGCTTTGACTGCGCCACCACTGAGTCGCGGGCGACTCGGAGAGCGCGAGCACCACACGGCTAAGACACTCTACGCTGCTCCGCTCACACCGTGAATCCACTGACCCCATCCACCACTCTAGAGCTTCGCCAGTTAACGCCGCCTCCGTTTCCGTCTTCTTCCCAAGCTAAAACTCCCTCATTACCCTCATTTTCGCCCACTTCTCCTCTCGGGGCCGAGGAGATGGATGCTCGTTTGTGTTCCTTGCTCGGGCAAGCTTCGTGTTGTAGCATCCCTCTTCTTCTACTTCCCTCGCCGTCTCCATTTATGCTAATGTGAGACCTTCTCTTCGCTTGTAGCTCTCGGACCGCGAGTGTGTCTTCATCGGCTCCGGAGCGCACCCCAAAAGCCACCGCCGTGCAAACCTTGTCCCCGGTGAGACTTATCCCGTCCTATGTGCGTCACCTTGTGTCTTAGGGTATAAGAATGACTTCCCCTCAATCAATTTGTTGGATCATTCGCAGGAGCTCATGGATTTCAAAGTTTCTCATTTTCGGCCGAAAACCCTAGCCTTTTTCCCCGACGCCATTCTGGTGAGGCATTACTCAATTCCTTGCTCTTTCACCATCTCCTAGTTTCCCTTAAGCCTCTTTGACATCTTTTTTTTTCATTCCATTTTCACAGGTTGTCTCCTCCTCGTGAAGCCTAGTGCTACCGTCGCCATCACCGTCGACACACGAGCACCAAGCTCCTCCTGCCCTCTCCTTGCACCGGTAGGTTCCCTATGGCCTATAGATGCACATCCATGCACGCTTTTGTTTAATGCGTAGCTGTATGGTCACATGCACTTTTGCCCAAGCTCACCGCCGCCCTTATCCGGCATGCTGCCGCTACAACCCGTCAGAGCTCTCACCACTGGTACCAAAAGATGCGCAAGACTATTAGGTTTCCATTCCTGGTCTTTGTTCGAGTCGAAGAGGTCCATGTCGCCGGTGATACGTCGGGCAAGGACACGGCGAGGAACTCTCTGTTGTCGGGAAATCGAGCAATTACTGTAGCTCGTCATTAGCGTTAAGCCGTTGTTGGATTAGGGATTAAATGATGTTTAGTTGAGATAACGATTGGTCATTTAAAACGCTTTAAGTCTATTACACGTGGACCCTATGAACAGGAATTGTGGAGTTAATAAAACCAGATTCTGCTTATAGTGAATGACATGTGGGTCCAAGGCCATAAGTGCCCAGTGCACTGTGCAAATGAACCGGTGGACCATTGACCTTGTATGTTGACCTTTGGTCCATGCACTATTTGCATGGACCGAGTTAATGACAATGGGACCCACGTGTTAGTAGGTATGTAATTCGGAATTTAAATGAAAAAGAATACTATGCAGTGGACCCCACATGTCAGTGACTAAGTCAAGTCTAGCTTGGGTATAAAAATTATGAAATGCATTTAGCCCGAAGTGATTTATTTTTGCACTATAAATTCAAAGAACTTCAAAAATTCATAACTAATTCATTTTAACTCCAAATTGAGAGAAACAAATTTTGTTGGTTTGAATTTTTAATGTACTTGCTCATGGAATAATTTTGAAACATGTTACTGCCACAAAAAATTTCAGAATTGGGATTAAATTCGGTAAGAAATTATTTTTACACTAAAAATTGAATTAACTTCAAAAATTCATAGAAAATTCATTTGAACTCCAATTGGAGTGATTCAATTTTTATTGATCATAACTTTTTATTATATTTCATGACATGTAAAACTTATCCCCACCACTATTTTGCAAATTTTTGCTAAACAATTAAATTTGGATGAGCAGTAACTGAACCATGATTTTTCAGCTTTTATTCGATTGCTGATTTTCATACTACTATAACTTTCACATACAAATTTCAATTGAAATAATTCTTCTACATAAATTCATCTAAAATCACAATCTCACTACTGTATAAATTTAATGCATTTTTGAGCAATTTGAATTTTTCGGCTTTTCTCGATGTTTATACAATGTCATCTTTCTTTAGAACCCGAAGTGCCGAACGTGAACGACTACGCGACCGAGAGCGAACAAATTGATTTCCAATAGATAGCTATGTCCTATCCATGATGCTATCTTTGATATCCCTAGTACAAATATGCTTAAGATTGGATGGTTGTGATGATGTATCTATATTGTATATTGAATGCTGAGCCATGCAAGTCTAGTAGTTACGGTAGTCCAATGGATATGGTTATCCGTCGATCGTGGGAAACACCTCACCCTTCTCTTCTATGATTTTGGTCCAGATCTTTGAATGTGGTTGTAGTTTATTTTGTTAAATTAAAAATGATTTGGGTCTGGACAAGTGGTTTGTAGTGTAGGTGCCTTCGTGTATTGCGGTTGTCTTGTCTAGACCGTTAAGGACCGAACTTTGTGCCATCGTTAATTCAAGTAACACTCGTACTACCACACGGGGTATTATGGGTGTTGTTTGGTTAAGTAAGGGGAGGGTCTTATTGGGTTAAGTCCTAGGTGGTGTGAGGATATTTGTGTTCGATCATTTGTTCGTAGGATCCGATGTAATTTTCTATAATGTGCATGGGAGCACTCTTTTTCTTTCTTTATATTGTATCGGTATCTCCAACACAACTTGCGAGCCCTCTTAGCAAGCTCTATCAGTAGCTTGTACTAGGTTTGGGGTTCATCTCACAAGGGGAACTCATCTCAATAGGGCCTTCTTGCCAAACAATACCAAATCTCGGTTTCCCCGGCCGACATACCATAGGAAGTGTGTTAATATCTAGAGGCTTACGGACTGGTCGAGTTGATGTGGGTAAAGTAGTACTCCCCTGCAGGGATCAATCTATTTGAATAGTCATGTCCATGGTTACGGACGACCACTTGAATTGAGGAGACATCATTGTTAGACTCTCAATTAAAATTTGACATTGTTACAACTTGGTATCGGCATGAACGGTTATTCATTCGTTTTAGTTTATAAAAGTGGGTTGCCACTTTGGTATTGTTTGATCTATATTTATATCTATGTAACTTGTTTTCTTTTTGCTAAAAATCCATTTTCTTAATGGCAATTGAAAACTACTATGTGTAGGATGAAAGTTGTTGCGTTTTCTGCAAAACTGAACCACTAATGCCTCTCTTTTTAATATCCTCTATCATGTATAATTTTTAATTTGTGTAAGACTTGCGAGTACAATTTTGTACTTAACCCAGATATCTACTTGTTCAGGTGAGGAAGATATTACGCTCGATCAATTCGTTAGCACCAATTTAGGCGGTGCTAACGAATAGTGCTATTCTTTAACTCCCAGTCGGTTGCCTTGGGTTTGGGCACACCTTGCTGGACCTTTTGGTTTATTTATCTTTCTTCCAATGCTACTTAATGTTATTATTTGAATTTGGTCGGTCGGCCACTTTTGTAATAGTTGTATACTTAAGTCTTATGTTGTATGTCTTTCGATATATTGTTGTATGACTGTGATTGACGTTGATAAGTGTATGTGCGTGTTGGTCGCTGATCTTGGGAGCCAACACGAGACACATACCCGCTGTTTTGAAACGCTCTTTAATTCTTTTAAGTGTATACTTGGACTGTTGGAGAACCGGTCACCATGTAGCACCCGCAGAGGAGCGGTATGCATGGTCACCATCGCTCTAACTCAGCCGAGTGCTCTTACTTAAATGGAGTAAAATTGGATTTCATTTCTCTGAGGCCCAGAGTTATTTTCATAAGACCAGGAAGGCCTCGGTCTTATGAAAATAACCTGAGGGTCCTCACACGACGCCTTGTTTGCTCCTAGTACTGGAGGGTACATGGATAGGTCTTGTCTTTGTTGGTTGCCTAAGGGTTTGGATGAGATACCATTGGAATTTTGGTGTTTTGTTTAATATGCTTCTACTGTTTAACTTGCTACCTCTAATACTTGTCTTTTAATTTGGTTGGTCGGCCGTACAATATACACTTGTTATGTAAACATTAAGTTTAAGTACCATATTTATTTCATGTTGTATGTATACTTGTATGGATGTGTATGCCAATGTTGTGGATGTGTGTACTAGCCACTGATCATGGGACTTATATGAAACACACACGAGGGTTTCAGGTATTCCACACCCAGGGTCCGACAGTTAAAGGGTCATTTTTTAGGTCAGGGGGTTAATTCGTTGGACATCAATACTTCAAGGGGTCAAATGGAATTCTTCCTTAACATTATAAAAGGGTTTTTTTTTTGGGGGGGGGATAGGAGTTTTATTGATTCCTCGTGAGAGTTTTTTTGGGGAACAAGAAAGACACATGATCACACACGGACACACCACCATACAGACACATGAATGCACTCCCTAAGGTCACACCTAGAAATGTGAAGGTCGGGGATAAATCTGCGACCTTACAAAGTTTATACTAAATCGCACTCCCATTTGTAGAAAGATGACCACTAGGATTTGAACCCTAGTTATTGGAGTCATACACCTACAATGGCCTCACAAAGTGGTGGTTCCCGATTTAACCAAGTTAAGGATTAATTAAATGTGTTCTATACACATATGTGAGAAACACATTCTCTCAAAAAAGAATGTGACACACACATAAACCATTCATAAATTAGAAAAGAGAATGAAAACAAAGACCGGAAAAAAATAGTCAAACCACAACAACTCGGTTTTTTTTTCTATCGGTTAGTTTTCACAAAAACACCGGCGAATATCAAATTTGTCGGCCACCACGAGAAAACAAAAATTGGCCAAATATTTCAGATTTTTCAAAATTTGTATATACGATAAAAGAATTACAATCTTGCAACTATCAACAATGTGGTACTGGCCAGTTAGCAATGCATCCTCCTAGCACCCAAAGTCGATCCTCCTAGTTATATGTAGCATCCCAATTTTCGAGTCTTTTTGAAATTTTCAAATAAAAGGAACTAGATGGATTTTCCTAATTTGTTTAAAGCTTACACTAAAATTTCAAAAATTAAAACAATTTAATGTGAATAAATCAAACTTCTTAATTCAAAATAGGGTTTATTTGATATTCTGAATTTTCGGTCTTTCCATGTTCCTTTGTTATTCCTTGAAATTGTATTTAATTCATTTCTTTTTGAAAATTTATTTTCTTTGTTGTAAAATTAAATTAAATTAATTATTTCAAAGTTTTGGCTTTTAATTTGGAATTCTTGCTTATATAAATATTATTCGAATCAAATCCCAAATCTCAATTCAACCCCAAATCAAGATCCAAATTACATTTCTCAATTCAAATCTTTGTTCCAAATCTAATCTTTTTGTGGCCAATTCTTAATTCAAATTTTCATTTTGAATTCATATCAATTTAAAATCTCAGCCGAATTTCTAAATTCAAAATTCTATTTGAATTTTCTCTGAAATGTAAATCTCAGAATTTCATTTCATTTTTTTATTCTTGGGCCAAAAACCTTTTTCTTTTCTTTTCTTTTCTTTTTCCCTTTTCCCTTTCCCTTTTCCCTTTTTCCACTTTCTTTCTCTTCTTCCTTTTTGTCTTGCTCTGCTATGGTTCTGGCACTTGAGATGAGCGCTAGGTCGCAAGATGACGCCAGTAAATCCGCCGCCATTGCTTTGCCAAGATCGCTTGACGCCTTGTGCCTTGCATGCGCCCTCGCTGCGGCAGCGGCCTAGTGCCCGCATGTCGCCTCGCGCCGCCATGCCATGCCAAGACCGCCAACGCTATCCTTGCCCACGTCGTGTGCACAGCGCCTCTCATGCCATCAAGACCACCATCTCCGGTTGCATTCATTGCACTATCGCCGCCCTAAAATTTTCGGCCATTACCCTTGCAAACAGAAAATGCCGTTGTAAATTATGTCATGTCCGCCACTGAGAATCCCGCAGATGTTCCCCATCGATCCGAGTGCCACCTCTGCCCTATAAAGTGAGCATCGCGTGTCCCTTGATCTCCTCTGCGATTCACCCTAAACCACCGTGCTTAACTCTACTCCATTTGCCCGAAACGCCGACATCAATCCACCTACTTCCCAAAGTCCGTTGATGACGCAACCGCATTGATCTCCTTCTCTGGTGATCCTCCGACCGAACGAACTGCATCATGTCGTGTTTTCGGTAATCCTCTTCCCATCCCCCGCCTCAATTTTGTTTTTCCCGTTGTCGGAGTATGTTGCCACCTCGAGCTCTTCATTGCCGGTGATGGTTGCCATGGTTGCACCTCCTTGGTCACCCCCAAGCCAAATTAATCAGTCATATACCTTCCCCATCCTGTGCCTATGCTCCCTCCACCTTCGCCACTGAACCGCTAGAGCACCGCTGCCCGCGTCACCCCGCCGCTGCTGTGCACCTCTATGGCCGTCACCGCCACCTCCTCTCCCCTCCTCGGGCTCGGGCGACCCATTTTGGGCACCCCCACTGGCCACCACGTCACCCCTCGTTGGTGTCACCGCCCAGCCATGCGCCTCCCCTGCTTTGTGTTCTGCTCTACTTTCCCTCTTTATTTTCTCTTTTGAGTCACTTACATGTGGGACCCAGCTATAAGCCTCTCTTTTAATTCCTAATTCTAAAAATAAATAATCTCTAGAATATTCTAGGAATATTCCCTCCTTTTCAGAATTTTCATCATTTCAGACGAACTTCGATTCCGTCGATTCTTGTTCCTAAATTCATCTAAATTCTTTATCTATCTAATGGTACTAATTTTATAATTTTTGGGATTTTATTTGGATTTATCTTTATTTATTTATCTCGCTTTGCACGTATAGAATCGGCGTTTCCAAAGCTAGCTTGGACCAATCTTCCGAAGTTTCACCATCCTTCAACGAAGGAAAGTCGTAGACCTTTGATCATGCTATACCCATTTTTACAAAATTATATTGTTTTATATCAAAATGCATTGCTAATTTTATATCAACTGTTTTCGAGAGTAGCTAAATACCTATTTGACAGTTTGACACCTTGATAATTTGTTAATGCCATGTTTCCTTTGAAACCCTAGAAATGGATAATTTTAGTTGGCCATATTTGATTACCAACATAGGAAAAACGTAAATATGCTCTATCATGATTAATCACAATGATTAATTTTAGTTGTATGATGGGTTTTTTCACAATGATTAATCACGAAAATTTGACTTAATGAAATATGAAATTGTAGCGTGGCCACTGTTACTAAAATTTGTTGTGCCATGGTAAGGGTTGCCATTTGGCCGGGTTGAACAAAAATAGTTTCATAATCATGTGAATGATTGTGCAGTAAAGGGGATGTTATTTGTCACTAAGGACTTAACTTTGTGCATTATTGATCTGGGCCATACCGTACAACCATATGTCTAGGATGGGGTAGACCTGGCTGATTAATTAGCAATGTTTTAAGTTAGTTCTGTTTGGGTTGAAGTTTGGCGCAAGAGGGGGTCAGTTAATGGCGAAACCTTATAGAGTAGAACTAAATTAAGACAGAGCTTTGTAAAAACTTTGTGATAATTGTTTAGTCGCACACCTACGGAAGTGTGTCAGAAAAACATTATAAACTGATTATCTCTCGTGGATCAAGCTGTACAACATCTGCATAGTGTTAAAAACTATTCGAATAGCCATGTCCTCGGTTATGGACAATACTTGCTGATTTCACACGAGAGGTAGCTTTTTCTTAAAAATGTTGGAATGGTAGTTTGGTTGGGAAGTGAATGGTAGCTCACTAGTTGTTTCAAAATACTTGTTTACTTATATATTTAATCTTTTAAATTATACTTTTCAATTTATTTACTGTATTCACTGTCAATACTGCTTTCAGCAAAATATCATACAGCTATTTTTTGTTTAAGCCTTGTATGAATACTATTTGCATACATTTCTCTATGACTTGATAAGTACTTTATGTACTTACGACTTTATATCATTGTTGATCAGTTGATGAGGAAAAATCAGGGAATCCAGGGTTCTACGAGGAGTACTTCGAAGACCATGCCTGCTAGGATGTGTTCCCCACTCGATTGCCTGTGGGTATGTCGGATGGCTATCATGAGTTGTTTTCTTCCGCTGCAAGTTTATTTATTTATCGTTAAGCCCGGCATGACAAACTTTTTAAACCTTGACCATAAGATCCGTTGCTTCTATTTAATAATATTTGACTTATTTCTTAGTTATTTTATTGTATGGATATGATGGTCATCGATGTTATCACTATGTGAACTAACTATTGATTATATGACTAGTTTAGAATACACAGAGAACTCGGATTTAAAAATCCGGTCCCGACATTATAACTCTACAGAAATAATTGCCTCAAACGGACTATGGTAGCCTGTTGCGGACTCTTATGCCAGCGGTAACGCTCCGCGGAGATAGGATGGCCTCCTGCTCGAGATAGTTGTCCTATCCTTGCATGCATGCAAATACCTGGGAATTCATTTTTTTTATTGGACCACACAATAAGTGTGCAATGCATTTGTTGAAATTAGCACATGCACAAACACAAGTACACTGGTTGGATCGTGTCGTGCTACTACAGTGAAGCTGGGGAATCTAATCACTACAGCCTCACAAATTTCTGGAGTTTGTAACGCATAATCTACTGATGTTGCATCTCTCGAACTAACAAATCACCGACTCGGCGACTCCTGAAGCCATTGTAGCCTGAAATAGATTATCACGGCCGTTGAAATGTGTGTAACTAAGATGACTATGCATGTTGTACTTTTGGAACTTGGTGGTATAGCACTGGACATGGGAGATGGAGGTTGTGGGTATAGCACATAGAGACCATCACTTTTTTTTTCATTAGTCCAAACAATCAAATTTGAATTCAAACATTTTTTAAAAAAAATCCAAAATTTTCAGTTACTGAAAGTCACGGTGGGGCGATAATTTTGTACTAAGATTATAATCCTTGGTCATGTTATACTATTGCGCATCTAAACTGGCATGCAAGCACATATGCTATAATCTTGCTAACAAAAACGCGGATATCCGGGAACCGCCGGGTGTAACCATGAGTACACGGGTGGAGATATCACGGAATTACGTTCGACTAATTGGCATGACTCGATTGACCATGTTATCAAGTACGAGACGCACAAGCAACCGAAAATACTAGAGACTTGTGTTGCTTGTTCATCGCTGCAACATGGAGGCATGCATGCATGGAAGGAGTTTGTGGAGAGGGCACGCATGAGGCAGGTAAGGGAGGGTTGGCATGATACATGCACAGATGCACTTGGTATGTCATTCGATTGACCGTGTTAAAAAGTATAACACATGCAACCAGTTGAAATATAGTGGGTCAAAAATTTGTGTGAGCCGCTGGAATATTTCAGAATTTCAATGCATCGGACATGGGGTAACACACTGGACTTGGGACATATGGAAGTTGTGGGTTCGAATACGTAAACCATCCTACCGGCTGAAAAAAATTTAGGAGGGAATCAATAGGTCCAGTTAGCGGCGGTAACCGGTTTTTCGGGAAAAAATTTCGGCCAATTTCGGATTTTAAATTTTAAAAAATCAAATTCGAATAAAATTCAAGCAAATTCGAATTTTTTTGTCAGAATTTTTTTGGACAAAATTCATCAAAACCGAAATTTCGGGGGATGGTTTGAAATTTACCGGCTAACCGGCGTTATCGGCGAAAATCGGCCGAATTTTTTTTCCATGAAACCATCACATTTTTTTCTTTTTTGTAAAAAAAATTGAATTAAAAAACTAGATTGATTTTTTTTTTTGAAAATTTCTAAAATTATAATCCCCAGTCATCATGTCATACTATTGACGATTTTAACAAGCATGCAAGCATATGCTATAATCTTGCTAAGCAAAACACGAATATTCAGAACCGGCAGGGGCAACCACGAGTACATGCATCAAGATATCACCGAATAATCCTCCACCTGGCATGTCACTAAATTGAGCATGTTAACAAGTACAAGATACGCAAGTAACTAAAAATACGAGGGGCTTGTGTTGCTTGTTCATCATTGCACCATTGAGGCATGCATGGAAGGAGTTTGTGGAGAGGGCACACATGAGGTAGGCGAGGGGGCCTGCTGTGATACATTCAAAGATTCACTTGGTATGTCATACGAATGATCGTGTTAAGAAATATAACACATGCAACCAGTTAAAATATGATGGGTTCCAAATTTGTGTGAGCCATTGGAATATTTCAGGATTTCAATGCATTAGACATTGTGGTAAGTGGTAACACACTTGACTTACGAGATGGAGGTTGTTGGTTCAAATACGGAAACCACCTTTTTTTCTTTTCTGTAAAAAAACAAATTTGAATAAAAAAAACTTGAACAAATTTTTTCAGAAATTTCCAAAATATGTGGTTACCGATAATTTAGGTGGGGGTGATAATTTTTACTAAGATTTGCATGTTTGCTTGGAAGCCATACTTTACTAAGATTTGCATGTTTCAACAATTTCCAAAATATGTGGTTACCAATTTCATCTCACTAGTAGTGCCTCTATTTCTGTCTTGTGTATGCTGCTGTGTGAAAGGGAGGCCGGAGCCCTATTTTGCCTCAATGAGGCTCCGCCACTGGAGAGGGCACGTATTGGGATTCGATGTGCCGAATCGGCAATAGTTTTATTAGAATTAAATTCTAGTCGAGGCCTCTTTGTTTGAGTTGTGGTCGCATCCTAGGATAGTACTACTTGAATTGCTCCTAAAATAGTTACGTAAAGTTTGTTTCTTTGTTATTGCAAATCTATGAATAAATTGTAAATTTCACCGCTTCATCAAAAATTATCAATTAGACAATTACCAAATACCAATTTCATCAACCATCACTAGACAACATCAACAGGAGTAAAGAGTAATTGAGTAAAGAATAATAATATATACCAAATCTACTTGCTTGCTGCTGACCCTAGTCCCCAAGCGGCCGACTCGGCACTTTCCCCAAATGGCCAAATCCGGCAATTCGCCGATACCCGATGCAGATGCAATCCAGTGCAGTGCGCCGCCCCCGCGGCCCCTCCTTCATCCGCTCCTCTGCCGTGTCCGCTCGTCGCACCACCACCCCTCTTCTAGGCGCCTCGTCGCGCTGCACCGCCACCGGCTGCCTAGGGGTTTTCTCCTCACTTCTCAGGCTCAGGTGTGTGCGCTACTCTCCTCCCAATTCCTTGACCCTCCTCTTCTTTCCTGGATTTAGTGGATTGCATCTGATGGGGTGGGCCTTAGTTGCCAATTGGGCATTGTGGTTATGGGCCGATATGTGAGAATATTACCTAGTTGGCCCATATTGCATCTTGTCTTCCTCCCTCAATTCAGGGCGCACAGGTAGGAGCTTTGCTAGCTCCATGCCCATAGTCGGCCGGGATCCGAGGAAGAGGAGGTTCCATGCCCGCAGAGGGTAGGCTCAAGCCCGCATAAGTCCACTTGATGGATTAACCCCTGCTCCTAGAGGTTTGGCAGCTGCTCAGGTGGGCAATGGAGAAACTATACTATTCTGGAAATACGTATGAACACATGGTATTCTCCAACATAAGTTCCCCCAGAATTTCTAATAGCTCGTGTCAGCTCGTGATCTTTGATGGCAAGAAAACTGGTAGTTTTATCCTGAAAATTAGCCTTTTTAACCTGGCAACAATTTGAACACCTGGATTTTGAGAGGTTTCTCCCGGGTTGCTTGGAGCTTTCTTCGGCTAGGGGGCGACGGTTTACGTTTAAAGGTTCAAACCTGGTAGGGGTGATGCCTGTGGTTGTGGTGGTCCAAATTACGACGAGACGAGGTGCGGCACTAGGAGGGCATCACCCTGCTCAACATGATGCCAAAGTACTGGACATGCGTGGGCTTTGATCTCATTGCATCCAACGGTTTGTGTTTAATCTCAACGTGATCCAACGGCCGCAGAATAGCAAAATCAAAAAGCCTTTCTCCCAGTCTAACAGTCATGGCCAAATGGGCCACCCAGCATGGCACGGACCGAGCCAGTGTCGGCCGGGCCCGTGCCGATCCGTGGGCTGGGGTGTTGTCCCAAGAATGGCACATCAGCACCTCGGGCCATACTGGGCTAGCTCGGGCACGGTTATCCCGATGTGCTGTGGTCGGTCCGTGTAGCCCGTTTTGGCCCGAAAATTTTAAGAAATTCTAGAAAGTTAAATAAAATGTGTAGAATTCATAAACACATATGAAAATTGTAAAAAATGGGACAAACATATTTAAAATATAATTAAGAACTTTATTAATGTTTAAATGGTTCCTTCATTGAAACATTTGTCAAGTAAAAGCTCAACAAGAGAAAACTTTGGCAAAAGAAAAAGTGTATAACCTATAGCTATACATACATCCATGTTCTAAGTGTTGTTGTCTAAGTACAGATTTTCGAATACTTCCGACAACTCTGGATTTTCTATAGAGTGTTGTGTTCATGCATCAGCTTGTTCTCAGTCCTTCATAGTTAAAAGTATCTCCACCATCTCACTCGTGAGACGTGTTGTTGTCTCCTCCAATATTCTTCCAGAAAGATTGAAATCAGACTCAAAGGAAACCATCGAGACAGCAACAGTTAACACATCACATACAAATGTGGATAGCACGGGTTATGTTAACTTATGTGTATGCTACCATTTTAAAATTTTCAAAGGCTTCTGAGTTGAAATGCACCATATTGCTATCCAATAGGCGGATATTTCTCCGCTCCTTGGTTGGGAGATTGGTGTTGGTTGAGACGGTACTAGTGTAGAACATCTAGACCTGAAGGAAGAACCAGCACCCCATATCTTGCATCACAAATTTGTCTTGTTACCTGAGGTGGGTGGTAGTGGAGGTCGTTGCAAGCAAACTTCCTAAAACCTATTTTCATATCTTTGAAAAACCTCGGTAAATCTATAACGAACAACTGCAAAATAGTTAGAATAGTCTAGGCCTTTAGCATCACTAAGAAGATCAAGAACGTTAGTAAATCCTTGAATTTTAGCTCTAGGATCTAAAATAAATGCAGATGCATATAGGAAAGGGATTTCTCTCTAATATTTTAGGTATTTTGTTTTCATAGCAATAATAGCCTCTCGTAAAACTATGCCATTTTCATATATCTTCAACATAGTAGCAATCTGTAGTACACTTTCTCAGCAAAAACTAAAGTATCTTCTCGGCAACCAACTAATGCTGCTCAGTCAATTGTACACTACCGTCCGTGCTCTAATTGTGTGTTTGAATAAAAAACATAAGAAGTGCTCTTATATGGTAAAAGACTCTTAAGCATCAAGTAAGTATAATTCCATCTTACCAACATGTCCAAATCAAATTTTCTTGGACGTACACCCATTACTCTGCATAAGTTCTTATATGCTGCTATTCTAACATTAGAATTATTAAAGAAAGATATCGCACCACGAAAAGATTTAAGATACAAACTCAACCTCTTCAAACCGTATTTTACTATAAGGTTTATAATATGACAAGCGCATCGCTGATGTAGCCAGAAGGAATCAGCGTATGTACTCAACATTGGAGTAAGAATATCCATTGCCCTAGAGTTTGAAGCGGCATTGTCTAAAGTAATTGAGAATATTTTGTTTGTAAGACCAAATTCTTCCACGACTTTGATAATACAATCCGCAATATTCTCACCTATTTGTGCTACATCAATTAATTTGAAACCTAACATTCCTTTCTCCATTTCCCAGATTGTCATTAACATAATGAACAACTACACTAAGATAATCCTCACTAGTCCAACCACTCAATATGTCCAGGGTTAGGGCCACTGAAAATGTGCACACACTAAATAGTTCCTTAATTTATCACGACGTTCATTATAGTGGTTAACTAGTTCCCTAGTTGTTATCTGTCTAGAAATGGTAGAAAATCTAGGATTATGCGTAGTCCTTATGTAAGTTTCAAAAGTTGTAAACTCCCCAAAGACCAAAGGTTAGAAGCAATTAAACGACAAGGAGATTGATGGTCTACCTCAGGATTGTAATCCCAGCTACGTACCATATCGTCGGGATTATACTACAGCTACGTACCATACCGTCGAGATTGTACTGCAGCTGTGTCTACCTCATCGCCAATCCTTGCTTAGACTTACATCTTACTGCATATCTAAGAAAGTGCCTCATTCCAGCTGAAAACTTTGCAGATAATTCATGACGATAAATTTTACAAACAGCATATGGTACCTGAATTCTTTATACATCTTCCATGGTTGTCCTATCGAAATTCTCCCAGACTTCTGATGTACTTATCCTGAATCTATTTGCTCTGGTGGTTGCCGACAAATATACTGTAGTGTAGAGCCTGATGACGGTACCCCTCCTTGCTCCCCATCTAATACACATCCCCCAAATTTCCCCATCCCATCTTGACCTCTCTACTCCCAACTCAAATGCTGCGAAGAACCGAAGCCCAAACCCGAACACCCAGAGAGTGCGATGGAGCCTCGATCGCTGGCTACGGTAACTCCCTACCCACCTCTAGCACGGACGGCGCGAAGCACCGCGTTTGCTACTTTTACGACGCAGAGGTGGGCAACTACTACTGTGGCCAAGGCCACCCAATGAAACCGCACCACAACCACATGACCCACGCGCTGCTCACCCACTACAGCCTCCTCGACCAAATGTATTTCTCAAGCAGAACCCCGCCCGCAACCGCGACCTCTGCCGCTTCCACGCCGACGACTACGTCATCACCTTCCTCCACTCCGTCAGCCCTAAGATGCAGCACGACAAGATCCACGCGCTCAAGCGCTTCAACATGGGCGAGGACTACCCCATCTTCGATGGACTCTATAGCTTCTGCCGGACCTACGCGGGGGCTCCGTCGGCGACGCCGTCAAGCTCAACCACAACCACGACATTGCCATCAACTGGGCTGACGTCCTCCACCGCCAAGAAGTGTGAGGCCTCTGGCTAATGCGACATCAACTATTAGATATATACGTATTTTTGTGATTGTTATAATTCCTAAAATAATAATTGAATTGACAGCAGCATATATACACACTACTACAGAAAGGGTCATCACAGACAGTTCTAAACCATCATCACATACAGTTTTTGAACTGTTTGACTTTATATGTCTGTGATAACAGGCGGTTATCACAGATGATTTTCTGGTATAAACCGTCTGTGAAGACTAACTATCACAGACGGTTATATGTATCAACCGTCTATGATTAGATATATCACACAGACAGTTAGTAAAAATAACCGTCTGTCATAACATAAATATTATAGACGGTTTTTGGTAGTAGCCGTCTGTGATATCCGACATATCACATACGGTTATTGGTGGTTGCCATCTATGATTGGATATGTATTACAGACGGGTGTGAGTAGTGTTAGCAGAGTAGACTCTAGCCATCTATGATTGGATATGTATTACAGACGGGTGTTAGTAGTAGCCATCTGTGATTGTATACATATCATAGACGGTTTCTAGTAGTAGCTATCTGTGGTTGTATATATATCGCAGACGGTTAGTAAAAACAACTGTTTGTGATTTTCGATATATCACAGACTGTTTGTTGGTGGTAGCCATTTGTGATTGGATACATATCACAGACTGTTTGTTGGTGGTAGCCATCTGTGATTAGATACATATCAGAGACGGTTTTTTGTGGTAACCGTCTATAATATTATGCATTCACAGACGGTTTTTTGGTTTTTTTAGCTAGCCTCAGGTAATACCAGCCATGCCCTCTGAAAACAAGCAAGCAGAAAATAGGTATATCACAATTGATTTGATACAGAACAGCTCAGAGTGATTTAAAAACTCAATATCAATTACAAAGTGATTTGAATTACAAATCCAAGTGAATAACAATAAATCGGTGTCGCCGAGGTGAAACTCTCCATTCTGGTGAATGATCTCCCCCTGATGAAGTTGGCGAGCTGTCCACGAACGTCCACGAGTAAGTCCAGATGGTAGGCACTTTCTTCGATTATCATGCCCCGTCGCTAGCAAGAGTAAAGTAGTAAGCATATATATTTAAACTCAAAATTATATAGGATTGACTGACAAACCTCTGGATCCTTTGTCTTAGCACTCATGATTTCCAGCATATGACGACAAACGTATAATCCACATACGTTACCTTGTAGTAGTTACTGGTGGCACTGCAAAAATAGAAGTCTGCATGATATAGGATATATGTATAGTCAATTCGATAGGCCAGGTAATGAAGTGTGATATAGGATTATTGTACTGTAGCGGGTACCAGAAATTGCGTCACATGTCGCAGTGTAGCGCTCTGTTCCTTATGTGTCCCTCCCTTGGTAACATAGGCACCAAACGACCTATGTGATTCCAAAAAGTTATCCTCGGATATTTCAAACGAAGGAAGACTACAATAAAGTTACGTATGGAGGAAATGAGTATACCTGTTGAGTAATTTTTGCACAATGGTGAAGTCGTAGTTTTTGTTGACTTGGAAATTAAGGTATATTATTTTGTTCCACTTTGGTACAATGACTAAAAAGATCCAGTGGAACCTTTGAGTATGTCGCTATAGTCATTAAACCTAAGTTCGTGTTGCATATAAAGAACAAATGAAATTTGTATAGCAAGTAGTGAAGCACTTACCCTTGGTTGTAGGGCATCAGTATGTAGTCCTTGTCGCAGTGAGTAAGCAATCCCCTCGTTATGTACTTCTCTACGTAGGATGCATCTTGGGTGATGTATTGCTCAGAGATCAACTGTGGGTTGAGGAAACCCACCGGTATTCATTATCACAGACGGTTCTTAATAACCGTTTGTGATAGTTATATATCACAGACGATTTTTTTCTACTAAACCGCCTATGATAGTAAACATGTTCAGCATAGACAGTAACTTAACTTTAAACTGGATTTTTATATATTATTTTTTGTATTTACATATGGCCAAACAGCATGGCCAGTCACTTCTTACAAAAGATTTAAAAAAAAGTAGAAATAATAAAAGATCAAGTTTTTCTAGCGGTCCAAGTAGCCTGCTATCTCCGTTATCAAAGCTTCGTAGGCGACGTCATCGGCATCGGAGGGTTTAGGATCAGCGCAGGCAGCCTGAAACACTTTCAACCGTTGACGCGATTGTTCCATACTCGTCCAAAGAAGCTCCTCCTGGGGAGCCAAGTAGAAAATCTCCCATAGGCCCTCTTCTCTTGCTTGAGGGGTCTTGGCTTGGTCGACTCGGTTGCTCGCCACCTCGATGTCGCATTCCAAGTGACGGTAATCCTCCTGCAGACGTGCAACCTCTTCCTCGAGGACTACACCGATGGCGAGGTTAGCTCGCCGAAAGCTGCAGACCACCAGGAAGACATGGCAGAGGAGGTCGTCTAGACGGCGCAACGTCGCTGTCACGTGTCCCGGCATAACGTCCGCCGGAGGAGGGAGGACACTGTAATCACAGTGTCCTTCCGCAGCTTTTTCCAGCGTACGACCGACAAGGTGCTTGTATAGGATGGCCAGGTAGGCCATCAATGCCAGTGTCAAAGGAGAAGAGTGGGGAGCCATTTTGTTTGTGCATGAGGGTAGAACGATGTGTGAGTAACGTCGGCATGGGAGATGAAGCGTCGATGCATCGCGCGAGAGGCAAAACGACATTGAACATATCACTGACAATTCCAACCACAAATCGTCTGAGATACAAAATTATCACAAATGGTTCTTAACAAGAATCGTCAGTGAATTATCATAGACGGTTCGTATTAAAAACCGTCTATGATAGTTATTAATATCACATACAGTTCTTGTTAAGAACCGTCTGTGATATTTCACAGACGGTTTTAAACATGAACCGACTGTGATATTAATAAATATTATAGACGGGTTTTAAATATAATCATCTATGATAATTTCACAGACGGTTTTAAACATGAACCGTCTGTGATATTACATCTTCACAGACAGTTTTTACTGCAGCCAGTAGTAACACATAGGTGCGCTAAACCAAAACCGTCTGTGATTGTATTTAATACAGACAATTCTAGAGAACCGTCTGTGATGAGGCGTCTAGGATAGCCCCTTTTGTAGTAGTGACTAGGCATATTTGGGACTATGAATGGTAACATGATCATCAACTCAAATATATTTATCTCATATATATGCATTATCAAGGCAAAACCTAGAACAAGTATGCTACTAACAGTAGTAGGCATCTACATCAACATATAACAAATATCTAGGAAACAAAGCCTAGCCATATGAAATGTTATACCGCGACTTACAGAGGATCGCTCCGACGAAGGTTGCGGTAGACTCTGATCCGAAGAAGATGACGCGCAGAGAAGAAAGCAATGAACAATCGCGCGAACGCTTCCCAAAAACCTAATTCGCCCTAACCCATGCAGGATCGCGAGGGACGACGACTTCAGAGGCACTACTCTCCCCACGTCGGTGCACGCTGAGGAAGGGATGGAGTAGCCGGGCAGCATAGCAACAAAGAACTAGGCAACAGCACAAAACTGAGTTTGTCTATTCTGAGAGCCTCTCTCTATTCTGGTTGTGTCAGATCTGAGAGGAGATGTCTCCTTTTTATAGAGCCAGAGTCAGCAGAAGAAACTGCCGCTAAAATGCTGATTAGAAACTGTCGCTATGATGCTGATTAGAAATTGCTGTCATAAATGACATTACACTATTTTAACCGCGGTTAAGGCGTGCCATAAAAGCCAATTGAAACAGTGTATTCAGCTTTCAGTTTCTGATAAGTGTGCATGGTTATGAGGTGCAAAAAGAAGCTACAGCTCCACAGCTAGCTGAACACGAAATCGCCAAACCATTCACGCACACGTCATGTGCGGGCGGGCGATGGCGTGGCGAGGCAAGGCGAGCGAGCGCGCTTGTGTTCTCCTTTTGCTTGCTTCAACTAGGTAAGACCAACTCCACTTATATGTTGGTCTCCCTAGACTAGCAATATAGTACTAAACTTCTCACCTTCCACCATGCATAAGTGGGCTTTTGGGATTTTTCTAGGATTTAATTGAAATATTGTATGGGCCAAACCCAAAGTTCTAACAATCCCCCACTAGATCCCAAAAGCACCACGAATTTGCCCATTATTCCAAAGTACTGTTGATATACTAGTTTTTCAGTGGAGACCAGTTAAGGTTGAACATCCACCTAGAACCTCAAGCTAAACTCGCCCACAACTCTGTAACGTCCCAAAATTTGGCTTTTCAAAAATCTTTTGAGTAGTTTAGGTCCTCGAAAATTTCACCAATTTTATTTGAATTAATAAAGCTTAATTGGGAATTTTCTAAATTAAAAATATTTAATTTGACTAATCTAAACATCAATTAAAATAAAAACATGTGTTATTTAGCTTCCTTGTGTTCCAAGGAATTTACTGGTATTTTTCGAGTTTTTCTGGATTTGTTTGCTATTTATTTGGCCTCCTTGATTTTTAGGATTTTCTTTAATTCGAAAATCTTCTTTTCTCTCCTATCAGATGCCACAAGAATCGCAGTTCTTGTTCACATCAATTCACCGATCTCTCGTTTCAAACCGAGAGACTCGATTCAGACGCTGCTTCCGATTCAAACTTCCAAAAACAAATTTCCCTTTTCTTTCTCCTCTCGATTCATCCAGTTCCCAACCGAGCCGCGTGCTACTGAAGAATCATGATTCTTGTTCATCCGCAACCTCGCACCCGTACGCATAATAAACCGAAAATCTTCCAAAAAACATATCTTTCTCTACGGTGCATATAAAAGCGAGCCGTTTGCGCTCACGCGTCCGTATTGATCTCCTCTTCCAATCCCCTAAAGTGGTTTCCTCCAAATCGTCCTCGTTTCATCGCAATCTGCAGAAAACCGAGCTTCAACCAAAGTTCTTCTCCGGCGAACTGCGCCTTCATCTGACGTCCGCCAGCCGAACCGTCTGCGGCGTTGGCTTCGCGTCATCGTCCTCTACATCATGGTACCATCCACTTCATCCGAAGATTGCCAGAGCACCATCAGCCATTAAAGCCAAACCGTGTTCATCGCGTTGCTCGCTTCCTCGGTGAGTTTTTCCAAAATCCGATCGCGCCATCGCGTCCGACTCGTCGTTTCCTTTCCATTTGCCCTTCGCCGCGCGTATCTCCGACCACCACCACCCGTGCGCCTTTGTTCTGCATGGCAATCAGAGCATTGCATCTTGTATCATAGCCTCGTTCTTGTTTGTCCAGAACGTGGTTCTTCTCTGTTGTGCAGATTCTGGTTGCTATCTACTCTCTATTCCCTAATCTTTGATTCTCTAATCCTCTTTCCATTATTTTGCCATGTCAGTTATGAAGTGATGCCGCCATGCACCAAACCAATCGGCTGAAGTCCATCCTCGGTAGCTTTGCTTGCTACGTGCATGATTTCTTCTCTGGTTTGTTCTTTCTCCATCCTCTTTGATTCCTTTGATCTCTACCTTCTTTATCTATGTACTAATGGCCATCTTATGCCACAGAGCCGCCACCTCCCTGTCTTCTTGCGCCATATACAGCCGATGCCCCATCCCTGATCTTCCTATTGCTTCACTCATTTGTTTCCAGAACGTGGTTTGCTTCTTGGCTCTTCCCTTCATTGATGTGGAGCCAATTCTATACTCCTTGTTCTCTTGTAAATTTCTCTCTATTATTTGCTTTGCATCCATCTCCATGCGCCATCATCGGCCGAAGCTGTGCCCGCCTGTAGCATGTGTTCGGTTCTCTGTTCCTTCTAAACCAATGCATGTGGTATTTGTCTATTACATGCTTCCCTGTTAATTCTTTCTTTATCTTCCTGATGTATGGTTCTCATATGTCAGTGCATCAAAATATATATCTCTCAATCCCTTGTTGACCCCACATGTCATCCCCCGATCAAAAACCCTAGTTTAGTCCTCTCTCTTACATGTGGGTCCCATCAGTATATAGCTTTACCTATGTGCTCCCTTGGACCATGCATGCATGTAGTAGATGTTAGTACAAGATGTGTGTATGTGCGCCTTGGCCGCTCTCCCTTTCTTGTCTCTGTGGCTATCGGGTTGGGTCCTCCGGATCCAAACTTGGACCGTGCCGAGTCTGCATGATATGCCACCTCCTTGAGCCATGTCATTGCCATCTTGCCACATCATCTGCCACATAGCTAAGGCCTTGCACTTTAATGCTGCCACATCACCACCTTGTCCTCCGTGGCAGCCACCTAAGCCGCCCACTTGGCATCCACATGATCCAAACCCTAACACCGAAACCATATAGACTTGGTTCATCGTGAACCTAGTCTATGACACCTAGACCCCCTCGTCAGATACTGTTTTGTGAACCAGGTTCACCATGAACTTAAACCCTAGACCAAACCGTATAGACTTGGCTCATGTGAATCAAGTTTATGCCTAGCCGGTCCCGCGTGTCAATGCACTGTTCTATGGACCTCATCCACCGTGGACCCAAACCCTAGCCCGTGGACTTGGTCTATGGACCAATGGCCCACTTGTCTTTCCCTTTACCTTATTTCTAGAATTATTGTAATTCTAGAAATTCATTTATTCAGTGGGTCCCACCTGTCACCCCCTATTCCTTTTCGGAAATTAATCCAATTTCTGAAATTCAATTATCCAATTGGTCCCACATGTCATTCACTATCCTTGTTCTCTCTCACTTACTAGTGGACCCCACTTGTAAGTCTCCAATTCATTTTACTTTAATCCGAAAGAATATTCTTTTCTCTCTCGATTTCATCATTCCATGTGATCTTTTAAAGCTCACATCTTTTAAATCCAAACTCCGATTGAGTTCATTCGAATTCCTAAATTCATCTCAATTCAATATCTATTTATCTGAGATTATTATTTAATTTTTGGAATTTGTTTGTTCTCTGTTAGTTATTTATTTGGTTTATTTGCTTGTTGCGAGTAGACGTTGATACTGCGAGAAGTGCTAATTAAGAAGGAGCAGAAGATCAAGGAAGTAGAAGATTAAAGTTAAATAAGATCATCATTACTAGCAAGGCAAGTCATACCTTTGATCATATTGAATCCCAGTGTTCTAAAAGTATCTTGATTCAAATTATTGCATTTACTTTAAGTATTTATTTAAATGCTTTTGGGTTTAGTTAATAATCCAATTTGTTATACCTTCCTTGTATAATTGATATGTCTTAATCCTTTGTCACCCTAGTTGATTTATTTTAGTTGGTAATATTGTAGCACCAACGTGGGTTGGTTAGATGCGATTAGATTGCTTAGCCATGCCATGAATCACCTGTTCATGCAAAGTTGCAATTATCAACTTGACTAAGTGACTATGGAACTTTGTGATAAAACTGTGTGTACTGTGTGCTATTATGGCATGTGTTGCACTTAACCAACTGGGTGGGAAAAGATTTAGACTGAGGCAAGTGGTGGAAACTGTGTGACATGGTGGCTGTGTGAATTGGGAATATTAATGTGTGTGTCAAAATAATCTGTGTGTCTTAGTTAGAAATTGGAAGTCTTGCGTTGGTCAATTAAGGATATAACTTTGTGCGCTATTGAACTGGGTCTCTCGTACAACCACATGCCTGTTATGGGATGGGCCTAACTTAGTAAGTTACGGAGTCTTGACATTGATTACTCAGGTAGTAGGTTAGGCTCAGTGATGGGTGGAGGTGTGCTACCAAGTAGTACATCGCGGGACGGTTCGCCGCTTCCCTGTCCAACGGTGTGTGTTGTGCCAATCGCTGTGTATAGTTTGGTATGACGGTTTGTAAGCACACTGGGAGTGTCAATGTTGAGATGAAGTTTATGGAAGGTTTTGTTATAATCAGTGTAGACCACGCTGGTTATATCTTGTGGGTAAAGTGTACAAACTCTGCAGAGTGTTAAAACAATCTATTCGAATAGCCACGTCCGCGGTCATGGATATGCTCGGGGATTTCACACGAGGGGTAGATTTTCATAAACTGTGTGGGAAGGGAGCTGTGTGATCTAAATCATATGGCTATGTGAATAATTTGTTTAGGCTGTGTGTCTTTGTGAAATCAAACTGTTAAAATTAAATATTGTTTATTTGTTTTACTATATGCTTTCAATCTATTATTCATATTCAAATTGCAAATGTTTCATTTCTGCAAAATAACCACAGAATGCCATTCCTTTGGAATAAGCCTGCATGTATAATTGCATTTCTGTGGTATGACTTGCGAGTACGGTTGTGTACTCACGCTTGCTTTGACGAATCAAGCAGAAGTGAAGGAATCGCCAGTCAACAAGGTCTACTTCAAGGATCGTGGAGAACTAGGTCGCGCACCCCAGCCGATTGCCTGTGGGCATATGGATGGGCTTCACTGGAGTTATTCCGTTTCGTTCTGCTGTAGCTTCATTGAGCTTTTTGCCTTCTAAGGCATTAATTGTAAGCTTTGACCTTAAGGTCTTTACTCTGTTGTTTATTGTATTTGCCTATTTATTAGTTATCTTTGTATATGGAATTGATATTTCACTGATGTTGTCACTGTGTGCACTAGCGTGATCCTGGACTAGTGCAGTATACACAGAGGGTCAAGAATTGTATTTTTGGGTCCCGACAACTACACAATGGACTAAGCCTTGAATTGCAAGTTTCGTGCGGACAAGTTTCACCTAAGGCCTTTGTTGATACTTGGCCGCCGATTGGCTACTCCTCGAGTGGAGCATATAGGTTATACTCCTATGTCTCTTCATGAGCTTCTTAGAGATCACCCACATCTCATGGACTGCGATCAACAGTCGGGCTCATATAGGTGTGTTCTTTCACGAATACCCTATAGGATGGTATTTTGCTATTAAACCTCAAAACACATTGAGATAAAGTCATCCTAACTTACAGTAATTAGAGTACTGCATCTCCAACGGAGTGGGATATAAAGTAAAAATGTACTCTACTATTACCCGAACAGTTTGTTTTTCCCAAGGCTTATTTCACAGGATCTCCGATCACATAGGTTTGGGTTACCACTCTGTGTAACTCATGTGGGTCTCATTCCCATCTCCTTCGACACTATTTCAATTACATTCCGTGATGGTCCCTTTGTAAAGGGATCTGCCAGATTTGTAGCTATTTGGATATAATCCACAGCTATCACTCTAGAGTTTCTTAATTTTTTGACAGACTTCAACCGCCTTTTCACATGTCTTGAGGATTTCATATGATCACTTGCACTTGTCACCTTTATGATAATTGTTTGGTTATCACAATACATAAGGATAGCTGGAATTGGTTTTTCAACCACCAGTAAATCCATCAAGAGTTCTCATAGCCATTCTGCCTCAATAGTGGCTGTGTCTAATGCTGTGAGTTTTGCCTCCATGGTTGATCTTGTCATAATGGTCTATTTACAAGACCTCCATGAGACAGCAACACCGTCTAGAGTGAATACATATCCACTCATAGCCTTTATCTCATCAGCATCAGAAATCCAATTGGAATCACTATATCCCTCAAGTACACCGGGATATCCAGTATAGTTAATTATGTAACTCATTGTACCTTTCAAATAGTGCATAACCTGCTCGAGTGTGCGCCAATGATCATTCCCCAGATTAGCGGTAAAATGGCTCAATTTGCTTACAGCAAAAGAGATATTAGGACGAGTAGCACTAGCCAAGTACATGAGTGAACCAATAATATGAGAATACCTTAATTGATCCTTTCTTAGTCTTCGATTCTTTCGAAGTATTAGACTAGGATCATAGGGTGTTGGAGAAAGTTTGCTTTCCATATAGCCAAAACGGCTCAAGACCTTTTCCACATAATGGGATTGCAACAGGGTAATCTCATTCTCATCCTTGATCAACTTGATGTTTAAAATAACATCAGTCTCTCCTAGATCTTTCATATCAAAACTTTGGGATAGAAATAATTTAACCTCGTTAATCACATCAATGTTTGTCCCAAATATAAGTATGTCATCAACATACAAACATAATATTACTCCTTTACCCCCACCATAGCGGTTGTATACACATTTATTGGCTTCATTTACCACAAACCCAGCAGATGTCAAAGTTCTATCAAACTTCTCATGCCATTGCTTAGGTGCATGTTTGAGGCCGTATAAAGATTTTAATAACTTACAGACCTTGCCCTCTTGTCCAGGTACTACAAATCCATCAGGTTGATCTATGTAAATTTCCTCATCTAACTCTCTATTGAGGAAAGCTGTCTTTATGTCCATTTGATGGACAATAAGGCCATGTGAGGCAGCCAAAGATAATAGTACTCGAATAGTGGTTAATCTGGCAACAGGTGAGTATGTATCAAAGAAATCTTCACCTTCTTTTTTAGAATAACCTTTTGCCACAAGCCGAGCCTTGTACTTTTCGATTGTACCATCAGGCCTAAGGTTCTTCTTGAACACCCACTTGCATCCAACTAGCTTACAACCAAATGGATGATCGGTGACTTCCCAAGTTCCGTTAGTGATAATGGAATCCATTTCACTACGAACCGCATCCTTCCAGTACTCTGAATCAGGAGATGCATATGCCTCTAAAATGGATTTGGGAACATCATCCACAAGGTACACAATGAAGTCATCACCAAAAGATTTTGCAATCTTTTGTCACTTGCTCCTTTGCGGAGCTACAACACTGTCATCCTCCTCATGACCATGTTCATGTGTGTGTTCAATATATTCAATTGGAGTGGTATGTTCAGGAGTTAAACCATTTGCTTGACTAGAAGATATATGTGAATTCTTTATAGGAAATATATTTTCAAAGAAAATAGCATCTCGGGATTCCATTATCATATTGATTGGTATGTCAGATATCCCTGATTGAACTACTAGAAACCTATAGCCTGTACTATGATGAGTATATCCTAGACAGACACAATCCATTGTTTTAGGTCTAAGTTTGCGCTTTTTAGTTATTGAAACATTGACTTTCGCCAAGCATCCCCAAGTGCGCAAATACGGGAGTGATGGTTTTTTCTCTTGCCAACCTTCGTACGGAGTTACCTCACTATTTTTAGTGAAGACTCTATTCAGGACATGATACACAGTCAACATAGCCTCCCCCACCATGCCTTAGACATACCCGCAGTATCTAACACGGCATTCACCAAGTCAGTCAAAGTGCGGTTCTTTCTTTCAGCAACCCCATTGGACTGGGGCGAATAGGGAGGTGTCCTTTCATGGATAATACCATGTTTCGCATAAAACTGGTTGAACTCATTAGAAAAATACTCTCCACCATGATCAGACCTAATTCTTTTAATCTTTCTGTCTATTGATTCTCAACCTCAGCTTTATAAGTTTTAAAGTAGTCTAATGCCTCATCCTTTGTTTTCAACAAATACACATAGCAGTATCTAGTGGCATCACCAATTAAAGTCATGAAATATCTTTTCCCTCCCTTTGTCAATATACCATCCATCTCACACAAGTCTGAATGTATGAGTTCCAATTTTGCCGAATTTCTTTCCTCCACAGCCTTATGAGGCTTTCGAGGTTGCTTTGCTTGCACACAAATTTGGCATTTAGAACCTTTGACTATGGAAAAATTTGGAATTAAATTTAAACTGGAAAGCCGAGACATACAACTAAAATTTATATGACATAACGTGAGTGCCATATATTAGCCTCACCACCATTTATAAAGTCATAAATATGGTTCATAACCTTATTACAAAAATCTGAAAGGGAAAAACGCAACAAGCCTCCGCATTCATAGCCTTTTCCAATAAAGTGTCCAAATTTTGACACGACTACTTTATTTGACTCAAAGACCAACTTGAACCCATCTCGACATAGAAGGGAACCGTTGATGAGATTCTTATTTATTGTAGGGGCATACTACACGTTCTACAAGCGCATGATCTTTCCTAAAGTGACCTTCAGATCTACTGTGCCAACACCAAGAATAGAAATATGTGACCTATTCCCCATTAGGACGAAAGAATCCTGTGTGACCTGGTAAGAAGAAAACATAGATGTATAAGCGCATACATGAATATTAGCCCTGTGTCAATCTACTAATCAGTAGATTGACATGTCGAAAAGACACAAGGTAAATTACCATACCCAGATGCTTCAGCCTCGCCAATAATCACATTAGCAGACTTCTTCTGCATAGGTTGATTTTTCTTGCCCATCTGTTTGTGGCATTTCTTGGCCCACGTCACAAACAAAGCAAGTAATATCCTTCATGTTCACTTTCTTCTTACTGTTGTTGGTCCTTTTGAAGTTGGTGGTCGAAACAACCTTGCATTTCCCTCTGTCAATATGCTGCATGATGTTCGCTCTAGACTGTCCCTCTTGCACCATTGGTGTTACATCTTTTGCCTGAGCCTTCTCTTCAATATCAAGACTAGCAACCAAATCCTCAATGGAAATGTTTTGCCTCTTGTGTTTCAGAGATGTGGCAAAATTCCTCCAGGTTGGAGGTAATTCGGCAATAATGCCTCCAGCTACAAATTTGTCAGGCAATTGACAACTAAGGTGGGCGAGTTCTCTCACAACGAATTCTTGTTCATGAGCCTACTCGACTACAGAACGATTATCAACCATTTTGTAATCATGATATTGCTCCATGACATATAATTCATGTCCTGCATCTGAGACAATGAACTTATGTTTGAGTGCATGCCACAGATCCACAGCGTTCTTCATGTGCATATACACATCACAAAGCTGGTCAAACAACACGCTTAGAATGTACCCGACAAATATTATCGTAGCTGTGTCGTTCTCTGTTTGTTGTGCAGTAGTACGAGGTCCTGTGCAGGACTTGGTATCACGACCCAAAATACATTCATAACCGAGAGCCACAATTTGACCCTTGTCTGCCATCTCTTGAAATTCACACCAGTGAATTTCTTTGGTTTCATTGCCTCGGCAAAACCAGCCATCACAAAGTGCCTATCTGGTTTTCGAATTGTTAGATATATGGACACTTTTGTGATTTTTATAATTCCTAAAATAATAATTAAATCGACAGAAGCATATATACTAGGCATATTTGGGACCATGAATAGTAACATGATCATCAACTCAAATATATCTATCTCATATATATGCATTAACAAGGCAAAGCCTAGAACAAGTATGCTACTAACAGTAGTGGGCATCAACATCGTCATATAACAAATATCTAGGAAACAAAGCCTAGCCATATGAAATGTTATCACCGTGACTTACAGAGGATCGCTCCGATGAAGGTCAGGGTAGAGTCTGATCTGAAGAAGACGACGCACAGAGAAGGAAGCAGTGAGCAGTCGCGCGAACGCTTCCCAAAAACCTAATTCGCCCCAACCTGTGCAGGATCACGAGGGACGACAGCTTTGGAGACACTGCTCTTCCCACGTCGGTGCATGCCGAGGAAGGGATGGAGTAGCTGCGTAGCACAACAACAAGGAACCGTGCAACAGCACAAAACTGAATCTGTCTATTCTGAGAACCTCTCTCTATTCTGGTTGTGTCAGATCTGAGAGGAGAGGTCTCCTTTTTATGGAGCCAGAGTTAGTAGATTTTAACCGCGGTTAAGGCGTGCCATAAAAGCCAATTGAAATTTTCTTATCAGTGTGCATGGTTATGTGGTGCAAAAAGAAGCTGCAGCTCCACAGCCAGCCGGACACAAAATCGCTGGACCATTCACACGCACGTCGCGGGTGAGGCGAGGCGAGCGAGCACACACGTGTGTTCTCCTTTTGCTTGCTTCAACTAGGTAAGACCAACTCCACCTTATATGTTAATCTCCTCCCACCTAGAGTAGCAATATGGTACTAAACTTCCCATCTTTCACCATTCATGAGTGGGCCTTCGGAATTTTTCTATGATGTAATTGAAATATTGTATAGGCCAAGCCCAAAATTCCAACATCAATGACATCGTCCTTGCCATCCTCGAGCTCCTCAAATACCACCAGGTACGTGTTGTATTATGTTATCTGTCACTCATGTATGATTCAATTTTTCAAAATTCAATTTTTCTAATATGTTAATGTTTTGCATTTGCAGTGTGTTCTTTATGTGGATATCGATATCCACCATGGGGACAGTGTGAGGAGGCATTTTACACGACGTACATTGTGATGACAGTCTCGTTCCACAAGTTTGGGGATTATTTCCCGGGTATGGCGGACATTCGTGTTGTCAGGCACTCCAAGTGGACGTTTTAGGGCTTGTTTGGATTGAGACCTGGGATCCATACCTAGAAAAAACTGGTGCTTGGAGGTAGCCTGGAAAGTAGATGATTTTTGCCTGACTAGGCAAACCTGAAGATGAGTTGTTTGGTTGGAAGCCTGTGCCTGAAAATAGTGAATGAAAAATAGACCGACGGATCAAAGATTCAATGGTGTGGATGGAGGCATGAGTGCCTAGCGAGGCATGGAGCTCGAGCATTCATTTTTAACGGCGGCTCTCGTTACGGCTGGCGGCGGCAGTCTTGAGAAGCGAAGCAAGCAAGGTACAAGTGAACTCCAGGCTGCTACCAGCGCTAGGCAAATTGGTTCAGGTAATGAAACAAACACACTCTTACTCCCTGAATGTCCCGTTGGATGATGGTATCAATGATGAGAGCTACCAGCATGTTCAAAAAACCAGTTTGGGAATTGGGGGGGGGGGAGGCCCCCAAAAGCTAAAAATAGTGCGGGTTTGAGGGTTTGAACCCAAGAACTCCTCCTTCTAGGCTGATTAGACATGGTTTCAAATTTATTTTATATTAGCCAAAATTCATCCAAAACCCTTTTTTTGGCTGGTTTGGATTTCTTAGGGGGGGGGGTAAGACCTGTAAAACCAATTTTTGGCTGGTTTTGGGCGGTTTTTTGAATTGTGCCTACTAGTCATTGTTCAAGCCGATCATGGGCAAGCTGTGAGGACCCCGGGTTATTTTCGTAAGACCGATGCCTTCCCGGTCTTATGAAAATAACTCTGGCCTCAAGTAAATGAATTCCAAATTAACTCTATCTAAGTGAGAAGTCCTGACCGTACTGGAGCTCCGTTGATCATACGTACTGCTCCTCTGCAACCACTACATGATAACCGGTTCTCCAAATAGTCTAAGTCTACACTTATTGAGTTAAAAGGGAATTCATGAACAGCGAGTATGAGACCGTGTTGGCTCCCAAGATCAGCGACCAACATGCTCATGCTCTCATTCAACGTCGATCATATCCATACAACATTCATACATTGATAATCCAAAAGACATAAAACATAATAGTTAAGTTTACAACTACGACAAGTGGCCGACCGGCCAAATTCAAATAAGAGCAATAAGTAGCAGCGGAAGCAATGTAAATAAACCAAAAGGTCCAACATGGTGTGCCCCATAACCCATGGCAACCGACTGGGAGTTAAATAATAGCACTATTCGTTAGCGTTGCCAAAATCGGTGCTAACGAACTCGTCGGGCGTAGAATCGTCTTCATCTGAATTTGCAGCACCCGGGTTAAGTACAAATGTACTCGCAAGTCTTACACAAAGTAAACATTATTTATGCTAGAGGTTAACAAAGGATGTTAATAGTGGCTTAGTTTTGTAGAAAACACAACAATTCTTATTCCTAGACCATCTAGTTTGAAATTGCCAATTTTGCAAATATTTGTTTGTAAACAGAAGTACAACAAGACATAAATAGTTATATAAATCAATCGATACCAAAGTGGCTGCCCACTTTGATAAAAAAAACATGAACATCCCATTCATACCGAACCAAGTTGTAACCATGTCAAATTTTAATTACAAGACTAATGATGACGCATCCCAAACCAAGTGATATCCATAACTGTGGACACGACTATTCGAATAGATTTAACTCTGCAGAGGTGTACTACTTTACCCACACGACTCGATTAGCCCGTAAGCCTCCGGATAATGACAAACTTTCTTAGATATGCCGGCCGAGGAAATTGAGATTCGGTATTATTTAGCAAGAGAGCCCTATTAATATAAATCCCCCTTTGCGAGGTGAACCCCAACTTAGTAAAAACGATCGATAGCGCTCGCTAAGCGGGCTCACAAGTTGTGTTAGAAACACTGATGCAATGTAAATAACGAAAAACTGTGCTCCCATGCACATTATAGAAAATTGCATCGGGTCCTACGAACAAATGATCGAACACAAATGTCCTCACACCACCTAGGACTTAACTCAATAAAACTCTCGCCTTTCTTAACCGAACGGTACCCATATCCCGCGTGTGATAGCATGATAGTTACTTGGAATGACAGCCCATGGCTCGGTCCTTAACGGCCCGGACAAGACAACCACATACCCGAGTCTCGTGCCTAACAACACCCACACTACCAACCACTTGTCCAGACCCAAAAACCAATTAAATAACAAAGTTTTTGACTCAAGAATCAGATACTAAGATCTGAACAAAAATAAAGATAAGAAAAGTCATGTGTCTCCCACAATTGACGAGCTAATCCCATCAATTGATCTAATGTGTATGCTAGACCCGCAATGGCTAAGCATTCGACACATAAAAATCATATCATCACAAACATCTATCTTAGACATATTAATAAGGGAATTATCAAGGATAACCAGCAAGTATGGGACATATCTAACTACTCAGAACATAACGGTATGCAAAAATAGCATGCAAGCAATATCATTGCATTTCAAATACTAACTTATTAAAACTGAGAGCAATATGATGCATAAAATAAAGTTTAAATGATGTTTGCCTTACTGGAAGTCAAACTGTTCACTCTCGGTGGTGAAGGAGTCTACGTCGCTTACTTCAGACTCGAAAGAATGAAGACATCGATAAACACCGAGAAATACCATAAAATTTAAAGTGCTAAAAAATGCATGAAATTTCTACAGTAACTAGATGACGATTTTAGATGAATTTAGGTAAAATAATTATTCTATTTGGAGTTAGTATGTGAATGTTATGGTGGTTTGAAAATCAGTTTCCTGGAAAATCCTTAAAAATGCTCTTCGGTCACTATTCATCCAAATTTAATTATTTGGTGAAAATTTGTAAAATAGTGGTGGAGAAAAGGATTACATAGGTAAATAGATAATAATATTATAAGACCAAAACAATTAGGTTCAACCCATTTGGAGTTTAGAAACATTTTATATGAATTTTCAAAGTTAGAAACCTTTTCTAGTGTGAAAATAATTGAATTTTGGATCAATCTCCAAAATCTAAATTTTCTATGATAGTGACAAGGTTGAAACCTATTTTAAAATAAAGTTTAGTTAAAATGAAAATTATCAAAATTGGTTTCACTCAATTTGGCGTTAATATGAATTAGTTATGAAATTTTGAAAATAATTGAATTTTCAGTGTACAAATTAACGTATTCTGAAATTTCTAAAGCTTTTAATACTTTTTCTAGTGAGCACTGCGCTAGCCACAGATGCTAACTTGTGGGGTCAAGTGCATAGTGCGTTTTTCTTTTAAACTCTGATTTAATCCCGAACTGACATGTGGGGCCCGCCCGTTAGTGACTCGGTCCACGTAATAGCGTGTGGACCGAAGGTCAACACGCGCGGTTCACCAGTCTACCGGCAAAGCGCACTGGGCACTTAAGTGGCTTTGGCCCACATGTCATACTCTATTGTGTTTCGCTTAACCGGTGAACGAATAGATTTCCAACAAAGATCCACAATTAAATGCTAATGATTGTATTTAAACCCTAATGACAAAGCTACAGTGCCGGTCAGAGCGTTTGACAAAATAAGCTCTGGCTTCAATGGAGCATTGCCGGCGATTCAGGCCACGGCGAAGCCAGCCATGCATGTATTCACAATAGCTATGCACACCTAATAGGAGTGGCGGCGGCGGCTGAGGTGGCTTGTACCGGCGGCGAGCCAGAGTTGAGCGGTGGTGCAAATACGACAATCATGCATGCAAAGATAAAGCTCTGCATTGTCCATTCAAGCAGGTGCTTGAGCATCTATGAGCTATAAGGAGGCTACCTAAAGCTAGGAGAGATTTAGAGAAGTGCGGAGCTGGTCGGAGTCGTGTGAGCGACAAGGAAGTCCACGACAACGGCACTGTTCAATGAGGAGAAAGCTTCCTAGGAAACCAGAAGGGCAATGAATGGTCGGGATAGCTTAAAGATCATTAGAGGATGCTCTAGTAGCAAGGAATTGAAAAATGCTCTAACCAAACGAAGTGGGAGACGAGATGTGTTCTTTGGCCGAAAATGGACAAAGCTTCAATTCCACGAGATCCTATCATGTAATAACAAAATTGATTGAGGGGTTTTCCATATCATACACAAAGACACGATACGAAGCGCAAGGTTGAGGATAATACTCACCAGAGGTGACGATGACACAATGGTGTCTTTCGGAGCACGCTTTGGAGACAGTGAGAGCACGAAGATGGTCCGAGAGCTACAAGCAATGATAGGGGCTGGCATTAGTAAAAATGGAAACGACATGGATCGGAGACGAAGAGGGACGCAGAAGCTTGAAGCTTACCCGAGAGAGGTGCTCGAGCGGGCGTCTTCTTCCTCAGCCACCGAGAGGAAGAATGGCGAATTGAGAGGGGTGCGAGGGGTATTATCCTCGGGTGTTGATGGAGATGGGAGCGGCGTTAGCAGATGAAGCTCAGGGACTAGTCACAATGGGTGGTGGATTGATGACGTCGACGGAGCTGCTCAGGGCGTCGCGGCCGCGTGGCATAGCTGCTCTGTGCGGACCAACAGGAGGTAGATGATGAAGCTGACAAGTGGGGCCCGCAGGTCAGCGGCTCAACACATGCGTGCGCCCAAGTGCGTTCGGACTGGTACGGTTAGTTGGTTGGGCTGGACCACTTGGCTCGGGTCGGAACGTTTGGACCGACGGAACGCGCTCGGTCGGTTCCATTTGGATCGTCCGAACGGGTTGCTAGGTGGCGCGGTTGGACCAAGTCGCATGGCTCGGGTTGGTCGCACCTGAGTCCAATAGTGCTAGGGTTGACTGAATTTGATGTCAATTGATTCTACTTTGACCGGGCCACTAAAAATAGCAATGAAAATCCTAAAAGTCTGAAATAAATCAGAGAGCTTCCTGGGACATCCTAGTACTCAAATAAAATCTTAAAATTCACTGTTCAAGATTTATTTGCTTATTGTAAATTCAAACTTAGAATGGGTTATTGATTTGAGTTTGAATTTTCTGTGGGTCGAATTGAGTTCCAAAAATTTGGAAAAAATTATATTTGTTAATGATAAATATTATAGTATTTGAATAAATTATTTCCCAAAGAACTTTATAACATTTGTTTCTGTTTTCTTTTGGAGCTTAACTTTGAGTTAGGGTTTTAATCTTTGATTAAGATTTTCCAAATGCAACAAAATATGTAAATGCTTCCAAAAACAATATGCATGCTAATGATATGCACACTAATTATCATTAATTAACTTGGGGATGTGACACAAGGTGATAGAGGTCTTCCGCCCTGGTGTTGTGGTGCTCTAGTGCGGCTAGGATTGCTTGTCAGGTGACAGATTGGGCTGCTTCAACCTATCCATTAGGGGACACGCCGAGCGTGTGAGGTTCATGAGGTCCTTCAATGTCCCGCTGTGCTGCTTGGTGGTGGCGGGTATACCATAAGAAAAACTATCAGGGCATGTTTGGGAGTCCAAATCCCGGTGGGGATCCCTACTCAATCCTAGGGAAATTTTCACCCAGGGTGAAATTTCCCGATCCGTCCCGCAGGTGCATTTGGTTGACACCTAGGAGGGGGAAATATCGGCCCATCCCGGCCTAATCCCCGGGATAAGAAAAAACTCCTATGCACGCGTGGTTTTGTTCCCCGTCTCTCCTCGTCTCGCCTCACCTCGCCCAGCGCCGACTACGACGACGTCGTCACCGAGTGCTCCATTGCCGACGCCTGCGAAAGCCCCGTATGCACCAACCTGCTCCCCGAGGCCGCCGATCCCAAGGCCGCGGCGCCGATTCCACATCTTCCTCCGTGAGCACCGCGTCTCGACTGGAGGAGGCCGCAAGTTCTGCTCCAAGCGCCTCGTCGCCTCCGTCGCCTTATTTGCTTCCCTCTCGCCCGGGTGCCCTTGACATCCCGGCCGGAGCGGCTCACGCGCTTGTGGCGCCGAGGGCAGCGAGGGCGGGTTGGGGCTAGGGTTTGTGGCGGCGGTGGGAAGGAGGACGACAGGAGGAAGGTGGAGATTAGGGCGAAGGAGGCGCTCGGTCCAGGGGAGGTGCGCTGCAGAGTGGATTGGGCCGCCGGATGCCATCGAGGGCTATGTGACGTGTTGTGACCCCATCGGCGAAGGTGATTGCCTTACGCTGGCATCTTCCATTTGCTTTGAGAATTTTATTGTTTGGGTGTTCATACTTGCATTTGATTATGTTGATATGTCCTAAGGATAGGATCATGTCAATGAGGATAATTGAGGCATTTTATTATCTTGCGTGCTCCACTGCTTATGCAAAGCGATGGAAATATATGGGTGATGAGATAGGAGAAACTTTGGAAGATAGAAAGTTGAATTGGTTTCTAAAAATTGAATTTATTGAATTTAGTTGACATTGCAATGAGATCACTACTTTGAACATAAATGTTATAAGCGATGTCGTAATTAGTAAGTGTATTTGTTTTATTGTGAGTGTAAAGCGCCTCCTATTGTTGGCTCTAATTATCAACTCCTTCAAATATTCAAGTAACTACCCTTTCTTCCAGTCATGAATGTGCTTAAGAACTTTGTCTGTTGGTGATCGACTACGGTGGGGTCCATGGAATTTGTGATTCAAATGTGAATACGTTTGCTTACATCGATAGTACCGATGGGCGTATATCTTTGAGATAGTGAGATACTAAGATGCATTGCCCTTTGTTTTGCTTGCCCTTTTTCTCCTAAGAAACTCCTTTTCTCTTGCAAGTAATGGGATGAATGTTGGTTCTATCATCTCTAGGGTGAATTTATAGCATGAATGTTGATCTTTACGCAATGGCATTAGAATATGTTGTCGTGAGGTGTTTGACAACGAGCTTAAACATATTTGACCGAGTAAATTTGATCGAGATATTCACATTTGTTAAATGCATCAACGTCATAAGCAATATTCACATTTGTCAAATGCACAAAGCGGGGACTTTGGAGTACATCTTGAGTTTGACACAAAACTAGGTCGATCTTTCTTTGTACACGACTTGATGCCTTGAAAGCGATACATACTATTCTATTACATACTCACTTTGTGATTATGCATTGGCGACTTGTATTTCGGAGATCAGCCTACCAAAGGAGATTAGCTTGTAGCATACAACAACTATACATTGCGCAGATATCTCACGACTTCACGAATCCTTGAACCGAGTAGAATAGATATTGCATCTTTTAAGCAAGTTGGTATATTCCGTCTTGCCGTTTCACATCATATGTTAAATGAGTAGATTCTTATCTACTTTCGGTACTTGATGAATCTGAAAATGGAGTTTGTTAAAAATTTGGCAAGAATTATGATGCAAATTCCTTGCTAATGGCATCATCAAAGAAATTCGAGAGCACAAGAGCAATTGAAATTCTGCGCTTCATTTGGACTCGACACTATGTTCGAGGATTATTCTTAAATAAATAAACCTCGGCTTGGGATTGTTTAGTTGTGATATTGTTTACGAATTTTAGTTGTGCTATTGTTTTGGAAACTCGGCCGAGATTGTTTAGTTGTGCTATTGTTTAATTGTGCTATTGTACTCTTTGATTTGTTTAGTTGTGCTATTGTTTCTGAATTTTACAATTTTTTGAAATTTTTGAAATTTTTTTCATGCCCAGATTTTTATCCTGTTATTCCCAAGCAACAGCAGGATTTTATTCCCAGATGGGAAGATTCCCCCTTGGGATTGAGGGGATTCTATATGCCCATCAAAACCCCCTTTGGGATTTTCTTCCTTGGGATTTTGCCCCTTAGTATCCAAACAAGCCCTCAGCTAAATGGCCTACAGCTATGTTTGAAACCAAACCCTTAAAACATCAATTACTTATGGTATACCCACCACTATGACATGTTGGGCACAAGCGATCTTAGTCTGAGTTTTTTTTGACCTAGAACGAAGCTAAAATTTTGGGCCTTTTATATAAACATGATAATACTACTAGTACTACCCATTGGTAGTATATATACACACATATATAAAATGTTACTAATAAGCGATTAAGCGAATGCAAAAGCAATATTCATATGAAATAATTTGTATACATATTAAATTACCTCAAAATTTCTTCTAACATTCCTTGATGCGAAGTCATCGATGATGGTGTCAATATCAATCTCATCAACAATCGCTTCTCAATGCATAATGTTGTCAATCCATTTAACCTCTCTTGTGACATTGTAGATCTCAAATAGTTCTTGACAATTTTAATTTTGAGAAGCTTCTTTCGGTGATGCCACATCCAAGGCATAGTAAACAAGATCGATAAGCAATGGAAGTACTAGGATAACAATCACCGTCGTAACAAACTCAAAAATCTCCATATTTGTCATTTCTCTATCCGGCAAAGCGGATTGCGAAGCGGAGAATCACGTCGTTTCTTTTCTACTCTACTTAGACCTTAGTACCGTGTCTTGGCGTACTATGTATATACGGGAGGAGCCCATCAATGTCTTTGGGCACAGGGGTGCCCTCCGCCCCTCCCAGGGCGGCCTGGGCACAAGAATGGCAATTGTTAGAAACATCAGTTCTTTCTAGCTAGCACGCATCGTCTGTTCGCAGTTTCAGTGTGGCACTTGCGTTTTCAGTGTTTTACTCCTCCACATGGTGCATAATAAAAGAAATGCATACTATACAGCTACAGCTGCTATAGGAGTAATAGCTGCCTGCTGTTATGGAAATAGCAGTTGCTACACATCATTACTGTTCTTGGCTTGATCATTAGTTCAAAGCCATCATGCCCAAGATAAAAGTAAAAAAAAAGAAGTAATTCCTAAACCTTCATAGTCCGTCTACTACGCTTCTGTTCAAAACTAAAAAAAAAATGAACTAAGTTGTGCGAACTATGTTTATTAGCATTGTAACATAATTGAAATTCTGACATAACATAACTATATTTTGATTTATTAATTTGTTATTTAATTCACTCTATTTCAAAGAATATATGAAATAATAGAACTGAAAATCTTAAACTGAGACTTATGTTGGTTTATGTCTTCCTAGTTTGGGATAAATGCTCATAATGCGCTGAGTTTATTAGATGCCACACAAACTTAATTATTGTTATTCATTGTAAGACAATAAATAGGCTCTTCATATTTTGAGTGCTACAGAAACACCACCACAAACCAGATCTTTCATGACGGTGAGAATTTTTTTGATGGGCCCGCAACCAACCGTCAGTAATATTTTTTTTGTTACTGGTATATAACGCTGTCAGGGAAAATGACCAGATGATTAACATCAGTCACTAGTTGATTGATTGATTAACTTTATAAAAGGGTAATTTTTTGTGGGGAAACAGGAGTTTTATTGATTCCTCGTGAGATTTTCTTTTCCGGGAACAAGAAAGACACACGATCACACACCGACACACCACCACACGCACACACGCGAATGCATTCCCTAAGGACACACCTAGAAATAAGGAGGTTGGAGATAAATCCGCAACATTACGAAGTTTCTACTGAATCACACTCGCATGTGAATAAAGGTGACTATCAGGATTTGAATCCTGGTTGTTGGAGTTGTACACCTATAACTCCACATCCGCACCAAGTGGTGGTTCCGATTTAAGCAATTTAAGGATTATTTAAATTTGTCTTACACACATATGTAAGAACGACATTCTCTTGAAAAAGAAAGTGACAAACACACATAAACCATTCCTAAATTAGAAAAGAGAGAAAAACAAAGGCCAGGAAAAAAGTAGTCAAGCCACAACAGCCCTAGTTTTTTTTCCTATCGGGCGGTTTTCACCAAAAACCGGCGAATATCGAATTTATTGGCCACCCCCGAAAAAACAAAAATCAGCCAAATATTTCAGATTTTCCAAATTTTGTCTATACGACAGAAGAATTGGCAATCTTGCAACTATCAACAATGTGGTATTGGCCAGTTAACAATGCACTTGAGGAGTGGGAGGACGAGGGCTCGAACCCTCCCAGCACCCAAAGTTGATTTTTTTAAATAATTCATTTTTTATTCAAAATTACAAAGTTATACCTGCGTTTTTTTTTTTACAAAATTATACCTCTGTCATCGAACCTTTGGTATTGGTTCGATGCAACCATTCAACGACACCAATATAGTAATTTGTCTTAGTTGGGTGATAGAGATAAAGTCGACCAATGGTAGGACGATAGGTTATATCGCCCAACCCAGGTGGCGATTGAATCACAATAAGCCCAGCAATTTGGAGGTGGTTTTTATTATTTAATCATTTTTAAAAAATATTTGAAAGTTAATCCCTCTCGAACTATCCATAACTTAAAAGTAGAGAATCTATGTGTGAACCATATATAAGACCATCATTTTAACTGAGCGTAAATACATATATAGACTGAAAATCTTTTTTCTGGATTGATAACCTTTGACACTTCAGCATATATATCATTCATAAACAACTGTACAATATTTCCAGACCTTGCCCCAGAAGTGATATATGTTGTTGGATGCCTTTATAATAAAGCTGGGAATAACACGGAAGAATTGAATGCGAAAAAATAAGGAGATTTGATGTTGCGAATTAAAATAGACTTTATAATGAAGCTGGGAATAACACGACACATAGGGTTTGGTTACGTGCATAAGAAACAACATCATGCACGATGCAACAAATCTAAGTACTCCTACGATACATATGTGCCTTTTTAGAATGGAAATAGATTCGACCTTCGATGGGGGACTAGTACATAATGGCCCGACCTACTGGGTGGACCGGGGCCATTTTCCCTTCCTTGCTAGCTCGACGTTGAACTCCTCGTCGACCTCTTTGGCCTTGATCGCCATTTCCCTCTTTTTCTCGTGAGCCTTGCGCTCTCTGTGCCTGCACGCCTCAAGATGAGCTTTAGTCTCTCGACGTATGTGCTCATTTTGCTCGTCGTTGCGGCGCTCCTCCTCCTAGATCTCGCGGGCCCTTTTGACATCTCACTCCTTGTAGTCGAGAGTCCACTGGTCATGTGGGTGGATCTCTTGGTCGATCCACTTGCGATAGCTACATAGCGGATCCAGGGACTATTGGTAGATGAGAGAGATTGTTAGTGCATACTTTGAAAGAGAAATAGGAGGTGAACACACTGTAACTAATCCTTACCGGCTGTCGATAGCTGCGCGTGTCCCAACATCGGTCGGGATAGTCACTGTAGTAGTTCGCGCAACCTCAGTAACGCATACCGAGGCTCAACCGCTGCTTAGACTTGAAGAACTTGCTTGGGTCCCTGCACCAACAGATGAGCGACATCTCCCCCTCAGGCGGGTGTTGCGTGACGCGATTGGAGCGTTACGGTAGGGGCTCTTTCACGGGGTGTCATTCGAGAGCGGCCATCTGCACGCTCCTCTTGTTCGACACAGGCGCAATGACCCTTGCTTGCTCTTCCCGGGCCCAGCAGCCCTTGCTAGTTCGCGGATCTCGTCCCATTGCCTCTTCATGTTGTTCATCCCGGTGTGGTGAAGCAAGCTCTGGTGTAGTGTTAGATTTGGTTGTGTAGTGTTCTCTCCCAGATCTCTTCCACCTCCTTTTATAAGCCAAAGGGTTGGCATGGAGCGTTGTCCTTTGATCTTATCGCTGAAAAAAGTTGTCTCGTTAGGTCTTATCACTGCGCAAAGCTGCCTGTTTAGTCTTGTTACTGCGCAAAGCTGCCCCGTCTGGTCTTGTCACTGCGCAAAGCTGCCCCATCTGGTCTTGTCACTGCGCAAGGCTGTCCCCTTTGGTCTTGTCACTGCGTAAAACTGCCCCGTCTAGTCTTGTCACTGCGCAAAACTGCCCCGTTTAGTCTTGTCACTGCGCAAGGTTGTCTCATTTGGTCTTGTCACTGCACATGCAAATACCCGAGAATTCATTTTTTTAGTTAGACCACACAATAAGAGGGCACGCATAAGGCAGGTAAGGGGGGGTTGGCGTGATACATGCACATTTGCACTTGGTATGTCATTCAATTGACCATGTTAAGAACTATAACACATGCAACCACTTGAAATATAGTCGGTCAAAAATTTGTGTGAGACCCTAGAATATTTCAGAGTTTCAATACGTCGGACTTAGGGTAACGCACTGGACTTGGGACATGGAGGTTGTGGGTTCGAATACATAAACCAACACATTTGTTTTTGCTTTTTTGTAAAAAAAAACAAATTGAATTAAAAAAACTAGATTCATTTTTTTTTGAAAATTTCTAAAATATGCAGTTAACGAGGATTTTGGTGGGAACGATAATTTTTTTACTAGGGTTATAATCCCCGGTCATCATGTCATACTATTTACCATCTTAACATGCAAGCAAGCATATGCTATAATCTTGCTAAGCAAAACATTCGGAACAGGCAGGTGCAACCACCAGTACGTACATGCATCAAGATATCACTGAATAACCTTCCACCTGGCATGTCACTAAATTGAGCATGTTAACAAGTACAAGATACGCAAGCAACTGAAAATACGAGGGACTTGTATTGCTTGTTCATCATTGCACCATTGAGGCATGCATGGAAGGAGTTTGCGGAGAGGGCACACATGAGGCAGGTGATACACACAAAGATTCACTTGGTATGTCATACAAATGATCGTGTTAAGAAATATAACACATGCAACCAGTTAAAATATGATGGGTTCGAAATTTGTGTGAGCCATTGGAATATTTCAGGATTTCAATGCATTGGAAGATGGAGGTGGTTGGTTGAAATACGGAAACCAACATTTTTTGCTTTTCTGTAAAAAAAACAAATTTGAATTAAAAATTTTGAACAATTTTTTTCAAAGTTTTCCAAAATATGTGGTTACCGATAATTTAGGTGGGGGCGATAATTTTTACAAAGATTTGTCTGTTTGGTTGGAAGCCACACTTTACTAAGATTTTCATGTTTCAAAAATATCCAAAATATGTGGTTACCAACTTCATCTCACTAGCACCGCATCTATTTTTTTTTCTTGTGTAAGCTGCTGTGTGAAAGGGGAGGCCGGAGCCCTATTTTGCCTCAGTGAGGCTCTGTCACTGAAGAGGGCATGCACGAGGCAGCGGGTGAGAGCCGCTAGCGTGGTACATGCACAGGTGCACTTAGGTATGCATGCGGGTGGGTGGAGACATGGTTCGTCCATGTAACTAGTGTAACACCTTGACTATTCGGAAGCCAAGATGCCACCTAAATAATCTAACATACAACCATAATGCGGAAGAATTTGAATACTATCTCATCTAATGACATAAAGAGATCAATATTCAATAGAACCATGGCATGAATATAGTCTGAATCCAAGCAATTATATCGAAGGAATGATCAAAGATCACAAGTAATACTTAATCAACCATAACATAACACTAGGTATCATTCACCATCTAAATTTATTTATTACAGTTCATCAATAACGAATGAAAGATAGAAACTAAATCGTAAGGTTGAACTTGAATATGGTGAAGTGAATGAGTAGTGCGTGTCTACTCCCTCCCAATTGAGCCAACATCAGTGATCACCTAAAATAAATAAACAAAGCAAGAATGAGTCCGAGACTCAGCAAGTACAATGAATAATTGGACATACAACAATCATGATCATGACAACATCATTGAAGAATATGAATATAACACATGATGAATATTTGAATGAATGGAATGAATGAAATGAAGGGACTGCACACATGCATATACCGGTATAGCTAGTGACACATCCGTCGGTGCTCACCTAAGCCCGTATTTAACAAAATACGGGGATCCAAGTCCCGATATGAAGAAGCGTTTCATCGGGTGTCCCAATCTGCCCACATTGGAATGGTGGGTCTTACGTGCCCATACTGGAATTGATGGGTCTTTATAATCCACTCCCGTGGATGAAACATGAATAATGGATGCATGGAATGAAATATGAATATTAGCTTTAAGAATATTAAAGTACTTGCCCATGTTGGAATGATGGGACTTCACTACCCAGTTTAGTGGTGAGCACGAAAGAAAGAACGAATGTATATGTTGAATGTAAACATATTATCGAAGAATCAGGGTATATTAACCATGAAGGAAAATAAGAATACGAAATTACCCATTTCACATTCATCAATCAAGTGGAACAAACAACAAATAAGACAGATCAATTGTACTTGCCTCAATGGTGATCACGGAAGTCAACGATAGAAAGCTCTAGCCCGGGGTTCACCACCACCCACAAAACGGCGAGAGATTTCTTTGAAACCTTCAGAAGCCCTCGCGAAGATCACCCCACCCCACCCCACCCCCTTCTTCTTCTTCCTCTCCTCTCTTCTTCCCTCTCCTTCCTCTTCCTTATGGCGGCAACAATGGAGAAGCACCGAGAGGAGGGCGTGCTACTGATAGCGTCGTGCTACAGTGATGGCGGCGCTTCTGATACCGTGCTACTGATGCTTAGGTGCTAGGGTTTAGTTCCCCACATGGGCCCAAGAGCTATGGGCCAAAGGCCCGAGTTCTAAAACTCCTTCAAAATTCTGAATTTTTCCTTTCTAATTATATTTAATTCTAATACTAGTCACTTATATGTTTTATATTTGAGCAGGATATTACATTCTACCCCCTTAAGCAGAATTAGACCTCGAATTCTAACCGTCGAAATAAACAGAAGAACAACTGCCACTGAAATGAAACAACAAATTACACACACTAGTCGTGAACAGACTCGGATATTGCTCACGCATGCGAGACCCTTGTTTCCATGTCGCTTTCCTCTCAGACATATGGAACCACATCACAAATGATGGATACTAACGACTTACACCTCAACACTCGTCTTGACCCCCACAGGTTCTCTTAACATGCATGACTCAAAGATAAGGTCCTACTCGTTGTGCTTGGCTCTAATCGAAATCCCAAGCTTGATTGCTCGGGTACTCACTCGGCACGAGAATATACGGACATTGCGTGCAGCGTATGGACCCGAGGCGGCCATAGCGATCGCCCGCTTCCTAATCCCAAGAAGCGAAAACAAACTAATATACCTCGGGGCAACTTTCCTTTGGTACCAAAAGCACAAACATGCACCACACATGGGCCGATCTTGTCCCACTACTCAATCGGTTTCTTTATCTTAATAATGCACAACGGAACTTGTTTTTAAACAACTGTTTTAAAAAGAGAATCAAGCGAAAATAAAGACTTCTCATCGCAACTCACATAATGCCAACTCTCCAACAAAAGGGTCAAATCCAAATTTAACAATTCATCACGAAAACAATTCCACTTTCTAAAGGCAGTTTATGAACGAAAGCCAAAGGAGAAATCACTCGAATGCCTAAACCAAATACTTCTTTTGGTTTGTCTGAATTGGAAATAATCAAACATGCCAACACAGCGCCAACTCAAACTGCGGAAGACATCGGTCAACAGCACAAAGCTCAAGCGAGAATAAAGAAGACGCTCCACTACCCAAGAAAACATCCTTTTTTCTTAGTTTCTCTTTTAGGAATAAAATTTCTCTCAAACCTTGGAATTCGAATTCATCGCATACCACACGAGCTCAAACCTCTTAATTTAACATCCTCGAATTACGCTTGAACCGAATTACATCATCCACACCTTTGTGGAGAGGCTCTTCTGTTCCCACAGAAACATTCTGGACAACTCTTTCTACTGACGAAATTAATTTGATAGATGGCACCCAAAGCACCTCAAAAAAAAATCCCACGTAATCACATCACCCCCAACTTTCAAGAATAACAACTCAGAATTCTCAGTACACATGGTCATGTACTACATCAGAAGGGTTCTATCAATGATCATTCCACTGCTTAGAAAACACTATTATTCTATTTTCTCTACACACAATCATTGGGCGTCCAAAGGTCTAGCATAGAAATGCAAAGCCCAGATTTAACCTCCAAGACCTCTACAACGAACCTCTCTTATAACCGATAGAGAAATCATCAGATTAAATCTCTAACATCCCCACAATTCTAACATACTCACTCAATAACATCATCAGAAATCACCTACACAATCTCGCAATACTATCCAATTGCGTTACTCTATAAAATTGATCAAGATTTCCATACCTTCGATAATCCCCAATATTTCAACATGAACTAAGGTTCTAGAATTGCGCTATACCATAGGTTCTACTTAGTCGTAACACCACTCAGTTTTACTTCGAAACCATACATTCCATCTGAATCAAATTTCCTCCAAGAGGTACATGTCAAAACCAATTCATCTTCTTCTACTCCTCCAATCACTTGGTGTCAAAATCTCACCACTATAATTACTTAACCACCGCCAAACAGTTGCCAATTTACGCTTTAGAAAACTTTGCAATACAAAACTGTTGATCCTTTCTCAAAAGAAAGAGGTGAACAAGGACAAGTTTCGTCACATAGGAAAAACGTTGCTCCTCACAGCGAGCACGAAACCAAAAGAAATAACCTGATAACGAAGATCTTGTAAAACGAAAGTTGAGTTCACAGTTGAGGCACACATCCCTCAAAAAGGGAATAGCAAATAACAACCAATAAGAAAATGACATTGCGATTGAAACTCAACATCTCTTGTGCGGAAAGAGCAGAAAGTTAGGCACGATTCAATTAACCACAAGTTGTAAAACTTGACTCCCATTCTCAAATACTCATACGCACTCTTTCCTTTTAACACTGAAATTAACCCTTTTGACTAAACAACGCATTACCACAACGAACAAGATAAGTTCTTCAGTCCAAACCACAAGAACTAAATTAAGAACCAATAACATTCTTCAACAAGTCACATTTGCTCGGAACAGTTCAACTACCCAAGAAACATGAGATCCAAATGATCTCAGCGACAAAACTCGAAACATCTTCATTTAAGGAATATCACGAAAAGCAAGCAAAATTTTCTCTTCTTAAAGGAATCAATATAATAATTATTTTTGGATTTCAACCTCACGCTACGAACTCAGACCAAAGAGTCTTTAAGATTAAATCACATGAATTTCTTGAGAAGCAATAGGACATTCCAATACATCATTTTATTTAAAAAATAATAATTTCAGCTACCACATAATTCATGAGCTCCCAAAAGATTATGAAAGCAAAACTTAAAATATTCCTATTTAAGCAAAATCACCACAGGTGATCAAATTACTACAAGAATTAACATCCGGCTCACATAACACTACAAAACCTTACAAAGGGTTTCGACACTTTCTTTTTCAAGGAAAATGTTCTAAACTCCAACACTCCAACTGCTCCAAAAGAAATGAGCAGAATCAAAACTTTCTTCAATAAACTTTGCAAAAGATAATTCTCATTATCCAAAATACCAAATGGATAACCAGGTCCCCTTTATCAACAAGGAAGATAGGATTATCATGAAAGACAACAATCTTGTAAGTAACAACGTTTACAAGTAGCAAAGAGAGCTCAACAGTCGGAAAGACATTAGTTGCTCTAACAAAACAATCAGGGACCAATGGAAACCCATACCCAACCATTTTGTTTGACTACAATCTCCGACTTAACCACAACAAGGTGTCGCAACAGGATTTTAACACTTTTCTTCAGAAAAGAGATGCATTAAACTTCAACACGTGGAATGATCTAGAAGAAATACATGGAGTCAAAGTTTTCTCATGCTAACAAACTTGCAACAGAAATCTCTCATTTTCCAAACTATCAAACGAATAAATGAGTCATTCTTTTCCAATGAGAAAGAAGGAACAACCATGAAATTATCAATATTGCCAATTGACAAAGATCACAAGTAGTAAAAGCAACTCAACAGTCGGAAAACAATAATTGTTTCAGAGAACCATTAGAGACCCATTGAAACTCATCAACTACCATGAACCACAAACCCAAGAGAAATTCATCAACCACCACAGAACAAGAATGTACCAAGTTCAGAGATCAAGGAAGAGAACAACTTTCTAAAGCAGCTCACGCTCAATACCTGGAACTATGGTATTCAGGGTAACTACTCCCCTAACCACAAACCAAGAACAGTGGTGTAACCTGGTGAATCCCAGCGTAACAACCACGTCCTTCACTTCTTAACATCCATTATCGACACGCATAAATAATATAATCAATTATGAATATACATGATCATCTCATGACAATCATAGAATAGATTCATAGATATAGAATATCATAACATATCCTATATTACCAACAAGAACGATAGTACAGAAGCAATTCAATACAGTACAGCATAATGAAACATACCACTAGAAATACGGATGCAATGGATTACCCAACCCCACCTACTGTGCACAGTGTGTCATTTTAGTATATTTCTATTAACCACGGACCTAAAGCCCGCTCTGATACCAACTGTAACACCCTGGCTATTCGGAAGCCAAGATGCCACCTAAATAATCTAACATAAAACCATAATGCGGAAGAATTTGAACACTATCTCATCTAATGACATAAAGAGATCAATATTCAATAGAACCATATCATGAATATAGTCTGAATCCAAGCAATTATATCGAAGGAATGATCAAAGATCACAAGTAATACTTAATCAACCATAACATAGCACTAGGTATCATTCACCATCTAAATTTATTTATTACAGTTCATCAATAACGAATGAAAGATAGAAACTAAATCGTAAGGTTGAACTTGAATATGGTGAAGTGAATGAGTAGTGCGTGTCTACTCCCTCCCAATTGAGCCAACATCAATGATCACCTAAAATAAATAAACAAAGCAAGAATGAGTCCGAGACTCAGCAAGTACAATGAATAATTTGACATACAACAATCATGATCATGACAACATCATTGAAGAATATGAATATAACAGAATGAATATTTGAATGAATGGAATGAATGAAATGAAGGGATCGCACACATGCATATACCGGTATAGCTAGTGACACACCGTCGGTGCTCACCTAAGCCCGTATTTAACAAAATACGGGATCCAAGTCCCGTATGAAGAACGTTTCATACGGGTGTCCCAATCTGCCCACATTGGAATGGTGGGTCTTACGTGCCCATCTTTGGAATTGATGGGTCTTTATAATCCACTCCATGGATGAAACATGAATAATGGATGCATGGAATGAAATATGAATAATAAAAGACATCCAAGCTGTAATAATGGAATACTCGAATCTGAAAGGAACATAACCATTGAATTTTATCATAGGTCATAGAAAAACACAGTGCGAACAACAAGCAATTAGCATTCATTGGCTTTAAGAATATTTAAGTACTTGCCCATGTTGGAATGATGGGACTTCACTACCCAGTTCAGTGGTGAGCACGAAAGAAAGAACGAATGTATATGTTGAACGTAAACATATTATCGAAGAATCAGGGTATATCAACCATGAAGGAAAACAAGGAGTACCGAAATTACCCATTTCACATTCATCAATCAAGTGGAACAAACAACAAACAAGACAGATCAATTGTACTTGCCTCAACCGTGATACGGAAGTCAACGATAGAAAGCTCTAGCCCCAGGGTTCACCACCACCCACAAGAACGACGCGAGATGCTGCTGAAACCTTCGCGAAGCCCTCGCGAAGATCACCCCCACCTCCACCTTCTTCTTCTTCCTCTCCTCTCTTCTTCCCTCTCCTTCCTCTTCTTTATGGCCGGCAACAATGGAGAAGCACCGGAGGAAGGGCGTGCTCTGATGGCGCAGTGCTACATGATGATGGCATCGCTCTGATGCCGTGCTCTGATGCTTAGGTGCTAGGGTTTAGTTCCCCACATGGGTCCAAGAGCTATGGGCCAAAGGCCCGAGTTCTAAAACTCCTCTAAAATTCTGAATTTTTCCTTTCTAATTATATTTAATTCTAATACTAGTCACTTATATGTTTTATATTTGAACGGGATATTACATTCTACCCCCTTAAAATGCAATTAGACCTCGAATTCTAACCGTCGAAATAAACAGAATAGATTGGCAATAAGGTGTATATAGAAACTATATATATTTCTTGATATGTGTGCAAATTTTCATTGGCGGGTGCGCTTGTAACAGATTGGCAGATTCTTGATCAACTGAGCCACCAAAGCTGGATGGATGCCTCAGCGTTTTCTTTTCTTTGTCTATGTTGGCCAAAGGTTCTTCCAAAAAAAAAATCAGCTTTGAGCTAACTATATATCATCCTTCGATTCATATGCCCAAAATTGGATAATATGGTCATAGCCAAAATTCCATTTGCACAATTAATATTTTCCCTGTCTAGTTTAATTAGTTACGTCCTACAATTTCAAAATAAGTAACAACCAGGTGATTCAATATTTCCTTCAATTTAGTTTTTGAAAACCTAAACTTCTTAATTCTTGCCTTGAATTAACAGTAGGCTACTGCAACAAATTAAATAAAACCCTCATTATCCCAAGTACATTCATGCACACACAAAAATTCTAGCAAGCTCATCGCGCATATATAGTAGAGTCGTTCCAAGCATAATCCTAGTTTCCTAATTATAATACATTGGAGCTGAAAGTAATAAAGATTTCAAATGAGGTGAAGTCTTATCACCTGAATTTCGAGTGTAGGTACAACAAATATGTGTTTACAGAACAGTCCAAGCGAACAATACATAAGGTACGTAATCCTTTACAAGTAGCTAGTCAGTGAAATGTACTGGATGGAGTTGAAAGTGGAATAGATGTCAAAAGAGGTGTATTAGGAACTCTTAGTTATCACGTGAATTGTGAGTGTAGTTATGTACGATGAATTTGTGTTGACGTACGGAACAGTACAAACAAACAACAATACGTGACGTCAAGCTCCCTAATTCAAATTCTGTCACATACCAAATTATGCATTTTCTCAAGTTAATTTCCTAGAGAAAATGTAAAGTGTCATTTTTAGCTTTGATTAAAAAAAAGTGCAGCAATAAGCTAGCATTGGGTCATCAAAATTGTACCGACTCCCTCAAATGTGATCAGCCCATAAACAGAACAAAAGCGTATGCTTACAATTATAACTTTCACATTTTTTTATTGAGTACAATTACCACGCTGTGAATTATACACTTCCTAATGGCCATTCTCCTGATGATATTGAAGGGATACGGGTAGGCTACACTAGCTGGCAATTCAAATATTCTACCACGTAAACTAGGATACTATGTAAGCAAGAGATTATAGATCGTTACCATCAGACGCGTAGTACAGTGGAAGAAGAGTTGGAGTAGCCTGATCCAACAAAGAGCGTGCCGATGTAGTGGTCGTAGTCAATTGTCCTACGTCAAGTACGTCAATGCAGTGGTCGTAGTCGATCATCTAGCGTCCTCGCAAGTCGATCGTCTCCTCCAGCAACCTCTACAGTTCCTTGTGAAGATCGCGGATCGTCCTCAAGCGCAACAGCAACCGCAATAGCGCTTCTATAGTATCCACACATCCAGGGAAGGAACACCGTACGCCGGTGTGCTAGCACCAAGTCGCACGGCAGGGCTCTCTCAAGAAGATGGCGGCTAGGGTTTTGGTGGATCAACTCATGTGTATCATCTATCTCTCAATAGCCTCAAGCATCTCCGTATATAGTGCCCATGACGGATCCTATCCGAACACGTTTGCTCCAACCCGTTAAGTATGTGACCCGTTAGGTTCATGCGTAATCAGTTGTGACTCGGAAACTCCTTTCCGATCACGAGTCGTTAGCGGCTCCTAGCAGGACATAATGATTCCCGAATACACACGAACTATATCTGACGAACCTTAATGCAATATGATCTACGACTAGGTCTTTATCAATAATGACCAGGTCCTTATCACTAATGACAAGCTCGTATCTCTATACGACCAGCTCATATTTGGTCTCGACCAGTTCGTAACTCCTTACGATCAGGTTTCTACCACTTAGTGATCATGTTCAACCAACCTACGACTAGCTTATATCTCCATACGATTAGTTCGTATCTGATTGAACTGAAAGACATACTCATGTATTCTCCCTTTGTCTCACGATATCTGGTTGAACTCCAAGTGAGATTTATGTCATCCATCTACTGTTCAATACTTTCTTGATCAAGTGTCGGATAACTTCACGTAGTCGAACATTTCAACTACTAGTGGCATGGCCATGCACTTTCTCTATATGACCACATCGAGGGGCCCAGAGATATCTCTCTTGTTATGTTAGGAGGGGCAAATCCCATATCCGACTAGTCACATTCCTCCATATATTTCATAGCATACCCAAAAGCTACCTTTATAGCTACCCATTTATGGAGTAGCATTTGGCAACCCCTAAGTGCAATATTACACATGTAGGAAACCATGTTGATCTCAGGTCTAAGGATGATACATCATCATTGCTTGAGACCAATAGACGACACATAAACTCATAACAATCTCAACAGTGTCTCAAGGTGGGTCAATCCAACCCCATGTTCTCTAACATGTGTTCACATTATTTATTCGATATCCCTATATCCATGACCGGTGAAACATTGTCATCAATCAATACATGTGCTAGTCGATAAGTCACTAGCGTTCCGACCAATGACATCTGACCAGGGATACTTTTAGAATGACATCATATAAGTTAAAAGAGCTTCACTAACAAGTCACATACTGGTTAATCTTTATAACCAATGATTCATTCAAGGAACAGAATAACATTTATTCAATAACTCATACACATAGATGTGATACAATCATCTCTATGAATGCCTCTAGGGCATATCACCAACAGATATAACCTTGTATGTGTCTTGTTTCAATTGTGCACGCATAAGTTGATGGCGGCTGGTGCATCGTACAAGATGGAGGAAGTGGTGTCATGCAACTCCAAGCCACGACAACAATCGTCGGTGTTGAACAAGTTGAATGGCAGTATGGATGCTGGAGAGGAAGGCGGAGGTGTGAAGGTGGTGATGGGGCTTCAGTGGGCGTCACAGCTTGGTGGTGGTGGTGTTGAATCAGCAAGTGGACAACTATAGTTTGGTTATGGCATTTTTCGGCGCGTGTGATTTGGAAGATGGCTGACAAAAATATACTAGTTAACGTACTGATTAATTAATGTAATTTGGTCTGGATTACCAAAGTTTAGTTGCTTTGGAGATGTAGGAAAATGTAGATTAAGTAGTGCAAACTATTCAAATGATTGTCTATGAATAAAATGTTTAGCACATATTTTGTAGAAATTTAGTAGTTTGTTAATTAGCCACTGATTAGGTTATATTTTTAGATAAGGATTACCAAAGTGTAGCTGCTTGGGGGATGTCGTGAAATGTATACTAAATAGTGCAAAATGATTAGCTGATAGTGTACAAATAAAATGTGTAGCACATATTGTGTAAAATTAATGGTGCGGTGTGTCCAAAAAAATGGTAAATGTTGCGAATGTGTTTAGTACGATTGTTGGCTATGTAGGAAAAATATGTGAATTACTGGGTAGCTAGTTTATTCGTAGGAAGTAAAAAATGTTGAATTGCTAGAAACATGAATATTAAGTGTATTAGGTTGTTGTGGTCGTGGGTAATGTCCAACACATGCTAGACTTGCTTGTGTTTTTCATATAGGTCACATAGGGGGAGGCGAGTGGGTTGGACATGTGAAGATGCCAGTTTAAGGTGGTCCAGGCAGAGGGCCTGGATGAGATGATTATTCATGAGTTGAGGAGTTGCATCCGGAGGTAGTTCGACACGGAGACAGCAACGAAGAAATTTGTCATCAAGGCAGTAATCTACACGAATAGGGGAGGGCAGGGGGTATGGGAGTTACACAAGGTTAATGGTAGTGTTGCATGGGGCTAGTACATGCATATTGCTATAAATACCGAGGTAGCGATATATCGGAGACTGATGGTGTGTGTGTGTAGTTCGTACATAGGGTGCAAGGAAACATTGATGATGCTGGTGCTAGTGGGAGCGGTGAAGACGGGAGCACATAGTGTGCTATTTTTGAGGAAGACTCTGATAGAAGAATTACGGAGAATTTCATTCAAAATAAGGGGCTGGGAGAATGGTGGTCGGCCCGCATTAACAACCACGAGTTTCTTCCGAATCAACAGGATGTGTCAGATTTCGTTGAGGACACCGACCTAGCTCGGATGGTAGCAAGGAGGACACACCCCACGATGCAGTGGGTGGTGGTCCAGTGGACGGCCTCACCCAGATAAGGCGATCAAATGCCCGTGTTCTACTACTACAACAACTACAACATGTCGTAGCCGCACTACTTCTACAAGGAATGTTAACGCTACTGGACCCAAGGTGGCTCCTCCACAACGTCCACACCAGTGGTGGTGCCACAAGAACATGTGCACCTCCATTTCCTCTTCCGCGTTGGCCTCCCTTCCGTCGGCGGCTACGATAGCCTCCAAGTTGAACAAGCTCATGCCAGAACCCATGGGCATCTTGGTCGGACTTCCCCAACGTACTCCCCACATTTAGCTTCATAGGCTTCGAGCTCCCCAGAGACCACCTCTCCTTTGCCGTCGGTTTGTCACCGTCCAACCTAGTGACGACATTGGTTCCCGGTGGGACATTGTTGGACATACTTAGAGGAGGGCTTCTTGATGGTAATCATTAGAGCAATGACTACTATGGGCCTACCAACGGCAATGTGATGGTGATACCACCATCGTCAACATTTGGTGTTGGTGAAGTTGTTAATCTAATGACGCAGCAGCATGGGCTTGGTGGTACTGTTGATCAGGCAATAATCGGTGGTGCACCTACTACATAGGGAGTAGAATGGTAGTATGGATGCCAGAGAGGAAGGCCAAGGCGTGAAGGCGGTGATGGGGCTTCTGTGGGTGTCACAGCTTGGTGGTGGTGGTGTTGGATCAGCAAGTGGGCAGCTTCAGTTTGGTTATGGCATTTTTTGGCTCGTGTGATTTGGAAGATGGCTGTCAAAAATTTATTAGTTAGCATACTGATTAATTAACGTAATTTGGTCTAGATTACCAAAGTGTAGTTGCTTTGGAGATGTAGAAAAATGTAGATTAATTAGTGCAAGTTATTCAGGTGATTGTCTATGAATAAAATATTCAACACATATTTTGCAAAAATTTAGAAGTTTGTTAATTAGCCACTGATTAGGTTATATTTTTAGATAAGTATTACTAAAGTGTAGCTGCTTTGGGGAATTGGGGAAATGTATATTAAATAGTGCAAACTGTTAGTTGATTACGTACAAATAAAATGTGTAGCACATATTGTGTAGAATTAATGGTGTGGTGCGTCCGAAATAATTACAATAAATGTTGTGAATGTGTTTAGTACAATTGTTGGATATGCAAGAAAAATATGTGAATTACTGCATAGCTAGTTTTATTTGTACGTATTAAAAAACGTTGAATTGCTAGAAACATGAATATTAAGTGTATTAAATTGTTGTGGTCGTAGGTAATGTCCAACACATGGTAGACTTGCTTGTGTTTTTTTCATAAAGGTCACGTTGGGGGAGACGGGTGGGTTGGACATATGAAGATGCTAGTTTAAGGTGGTCCAGACGGAGGGCCTAAATGAGATGAGTATTCACGAGTTGAGGAGCTACATTCGGAGGTTGTTCGATATAAAGACAACAATGAAGAAACTTATCATCGAGGCGATAACCTGCACGAATAGGGGAGGGCAGAGAGTATGGGAGTTACACAAGGTTAATGGTAGTGTTGCATAGGGCTAGTACATGCATATTGCTACAAATCCCGAGGTGGCTATGTACGAGAGACTGATGGTGTATGTGTAATTTGTACATAGGGTGCTAGGAAACATTGATGATACTACGGAGTAGCGTTTGGCAACCCCTAAGTGCACTATTACACATGTAGAAAACCATATTGATCTCAGGTCTAAGGATTATACATCATCATTGCTTGTGACCAACTAACGATACATAAAATCGTAACAATCTCAATAGTGTCTCAAGGTGGGTCAATTCAACCCCATGTTCTCTAACATGTGTTCACATTATTGATTCGATATCCCTATATCCATGACCGGTGAAACATGGTCATCAATCAATACATGTGTTGGTTGATAAGTCATTAGTGTTCCGACCAGGGATACTTTTAGAACGACATCATATAAGTTAAAAGACCTTCACCAACAAGTCACATACTTGTAAATCTTTATAACCAATGATTCATTCAAGGAATATAATAATATTTATTTAATAACTCATAAACATAGGCGTGATATAATCATCTCTATGATTACCTCTAGGGCATATCACCAACAGATATAACCTTGTATGTCTTGTTTCAATTGTGCACGCAGAAGTTGATGGTGGCTGGTACATCGTACAAGATGGAGGAAGTGGTGTCATGCAACTCCAAGCCGTGACAACAATCGTTGGCATCGAACAAGTTGAATGGCGGTATGGATGCTGGAGAGGAAGGCGGAGGCGTGAAGGCAGCAATGTGGCTTCAGTGGGCATCACAGCTTGGTGGTGGTGGTGTTGGATCAGCAAGTGGACAGTTGTAGTTTGGTTATGGCATTTTTGGGCGCGTGTGATTTGGAAGATGGCTCACAAAAATTTACTAGTTAACATACTGATTAATTAATGTAATTTGGTCTGGATTACCAAAGTTTAGTTGCTTTGGAGATGTAGAAAAATGTAGATTAAGTAGTGCAAACTATTCAGATGATTGTCTATGAATAAAATGTTTAGCACATATTTTGTAGAAATTTAGTAGTTTGTTAATTAGCCACTGATCAGGTTATATTTTTAGATAAGGATTACCAAAGTGTAGCTGCTTTGGGGATGTCATAAAATGTATATTAAATAGTGCAAACTGTTTAGCTGATTGTGTACAAATAAAATGTGTAGCGCATATTGTGTAAAATTAACGGTGCGGTGCGTCCAAAAAAATATGGTAAATGTTGCGAATGTGTTTAGTACGATTGTTGGCTATGTAGGAAAAATATGTGAATTACTGGGTAGCTAGTTTATTTGTAGGTAGTAAAAAACGTTGAATTGCTAGAAACATGAATATTAAGTGTATTAGGTTGTTCTGGTCGTAGGTAATGTCCAACACATGCTGGACTTGCTTTTGTTTTCATAAAGGTCACGTAGGGGGAGGCGGGTAGGTTGGACATGTGAAGATGCCAGTTTAAGGTGGTCCAGGCAGAGGGCTTGGATGAGATGAGTTTTCACGAGTTGAGGGGTTGCATCTGGAGGTAGTTCGACATGGAGACAACAATGAAGAAACTTGTCATCGAGGCGGTAACCTACACGAATAGGGGAGGACATGGAGTATGGGAGTTACACAAGGTTAATGGTGGTGTTGCATGGGGCCAGTACATGTAGATTGCTACAAATACCGAGGTAGCGATATACGAGAGATTGATGGTGTATGTGTAGTTTGTACATAGGGTGCAAGGAAACATTGATGATGCTGATGCTAGTAGGAGAGGGGAAGTGCAAGCGGTGCATGAAGACGGGAGCACATAGTGTGCTATTTTCGAGGAAGACTCTGATAGAAAAATTGAAGAGAATTTCATTCAAAATAAGGGGCTGGGAGAATGGTGGTCGGCCCACATTGACAACCACAAGTTTCTACCGAATCAGCTGGATGAGTCAGAGTCCGTTGAGGACACTGACCCAGCTCGGATGGAAGCAAGGAGGACAAACCCCATGATGCAGTGGGTGGTGGTCCAGTGGACGACCTCACCCAGATAAGGCGATCAAATGCCCGTGTTCTGCTACTACAACAACTACAACATGTCGTAGCCACACTACTTCTGCAAGGAACGCTACCACTACTGGACCCAAGGTGACTCCCTCCACAACGTCCACACCGGCGGTGGTGCCACAAGAAGATGTGTACCTCCACTTCCGCTTCCTCGTTGGCCTCCCTTCCGTCAGCGGCTACGGCAGCCTCCAAGATGAACAAGCTCATGCCAGAACCCATGGGCCCCCCATCTTGCACGGACTTCCCCAATGTACTCCCCACATTTAGCTCCATTGGCTTCGAGCTCCCCAGAGACCACCTCTCCTTGGCCGTCGGTTTGTCACCGTCCAACCCAGCGACGACATTGGTTCCTGGTGGGACGTTGTTGGACATACTTAGAGGAGGGCTTCTTGATGGTAATCATCAGAGCAATGACTACTATGGGCCTACCAACGGCCATGTGATGGTGATGCCACCATTGTCAACATTTGGTGTTGGTGTAGTTGTCAATCTGATGATGCAGCAGCATGGGCTTGGTGGTACTATTGATCAGGCAATAATCGGTAGTGCACCTGCTACACAGGGAGTAGAATGTCAGTATGGATGACGGAGAGGAAGGCGGAGGCATGAAGGCAGTGATGGGGCTTCTGTGAGCATCACAGCTTGGTGGTGGTGGTGTTGGATCAACAAGTGGGTAGCTGCAGTTTGGTTTTGTCATTTTTTGGCTGGTGTGATTTGGAAGATGGCTGACAAAAATTTATTAGTTAGCGTACTGATTAATTAACATAATTTGATCTGTATTACCAAAGTGTAGTTGCTTTGGAGATGTAGGAAAATGTAGATTAACTAGTGCAAACTATTCAGGTGATTGTCTATGAATAAAATGTTCAGCACATATTTTGCAAAAATTTAGTAGTTTGTTAATTAGCCACTGATTAGGTTATATTTTTAGATAAGTATTACTAAAGTGTAGTTGCTTTGGGGATGTCAGGAAATGTGTGCAAACTGTTTAGTTGATTACGTACAAATAAAATGTGTAGCACATATTGTGTAGAATTAATGGTGCAGTGCGTCCAAAAGAATTACGATAAATGTTGCGAATGTGTTTAGGTACAATTGTTGGATATGTAGGAAAAATATGGGAATTACTGCATAGCTAGTTTTATTTGTACATAATAAAAAACGTTGAATTGCTAGAAACATGAATATTAAGTGTATTGGGTTGTTGTGGTCGTAGGTAATGCCCAACACATGGTAGACTTGCTTGTGTTTTTTTCATAAAGGTCACGTTGGGGAGGGAGGGAGCGAAATTTGGACATGTGAAGATGCTAGTTTAAGGTGGTCTAGAGGGAGGGCCTGAATGAGATGAGTATTCACAAGTTGAGGAGCTACATTCGGAGGTAGTTCGATATAAAGACAACAATGAAGAAACTTGTCATCCAAGCGATAACCTGCATGAATAGGGGAGGGCAGGGTGTATGTGAGTTACACAAGGTTAATGGTAGTGTTGCATAGGGCTAGTACATGCATATTGCTACTAATCTCGAGGTGGCGATGTACGGGAGACTAATGGTGTATGTGTAGTTTGTACATAGGGTGCTAGGAAACATTGATGGTGTATGCTCAAGCGGTGCGTGAAGATGGGAGCACATAGTGTGCTATTTTCGAGGAAGACTCTCATAGAAGAGTTGCAGAGAATTTCACTCAAAATAAGGGGCTAGGGGAATGGTGGTCGTCCTGCATTGACTATCACGAGTTTCTGCCAAATTAGTCGGATGAGATGGAGTTTGATGAGGACACCGACATAGCTCGGATGGTAGCAAGGAAGACACACCCCAGGGAACAGGGGATGGTCGTCCAGTGGACGGCCTCACCCCACAAGGCGATCAGATGCTTGTGTTCTACTACTACAACAACTACAACATGTCGCGGCCCCATTACTTTTGCAAGGAATGCTGTCGCTTCTAGATCCAGGGCGGCTCCATCCACAACGTCTACACTGGTGGTTGCGCCGCAAGAGCATGCGCTCCTCCACTTCCTCCTCGTTGGTCTACCTTCCGTTGGTGGCGGCGGCCTCCAAGATGAACAAGCTCATCCTAGAACCCATGGTGCCCCCCATCCGGCACGGACATCCCCAACGTGCTCCCCACATTTAGCTCTATTGGCCTCGAGCTCCCCAGAGACCACCTCTCCTTGGCCGTCGGTTTGTCACCGTGCAACCCGGCGACGACATTGGCTCCTGGTGGGACGTTGTTGGACATACTTAGAGGAGGGATTCTTGATGGTAAACATCAAAGTAACGACTACTATGGGCCTACCATTGGCAATGTGATGGCAATGCCACCGTTGTTAACATTTGGTGTTGGTGCAAATCTCAATTTGATGACGCGGCATCATGGGCTTGGTGGTACAGCTGATCAGGCAATAATCGGTGGTGCAACTGCTACACAGGGAGTAGTGAATGGAAGTATGGATGCTGGAGAGGAAGGCAGAGGATTGAAGGTGGTGATGGGGCTTCATTGGGCATCACAGCTTGGTGGTGGTCGTGTTGGATCAGCAAGTGGGCAGCTGCAGTTTGGTTATGGCATTTTTGGGCACGTGTGATTTGGAAGATCGCTAACAAAAATTTACTAGCTAGTTAGCGTACTGATTAATTAACGTAATTTGGTCTGGATTACCAAAGTTTAGTTGCTTTGGAGATGTAGGAAAATATAGATTAAGTAGTGCAAACTATTCAGGCGATTGTCTATGAATAAAATGTTTAGCACATATTTTGCAGAAATTAGTAGTTTGTTAATTTGCCACTGATTAGGTTATATTTTAAGATAAGGATTACCAAAGTGTAGCTGCTTTGGGGATGTGAAGAAATGTATATTAAATAGTGCAAACTATTTAGCTGATTATGTACAAATAAAATATGTAGCACATATTGTGTAAAATTAACGATGCGGTGCGTTCGAAAAAAATTACGGTAAATGTTGTGTATAGTACGATTGTTGGCTATGTAGGAAAAATATGTGAATTACTAGGTAACTAGTTTTATTCGTAGGCGGTAAAAAATGTTGAGTTGCTAGAAACATGAATGTTAAGTGTATTGGGTTGTTGTGATCGTTGGTAATGTCCAACGCATGCTAGACTTGCTTGTGTTTCTTCATAAAGGTCACATTGGGGGAGGCGGGTCGGTTAGACATGTGCAGATGCTAGTTTAAGGTGGTCCAGGCAGAGGGCCTAAATGAGATGAGTATTCACGAGTTGAGGAGCTACATCCGGAGGTAGTTCAACACGGATATAGCAACAAAGAAACTTGTCATCGAGGCGGTAACCTGCACGAATAGAGGAGGACAGGCAGTGTGGGAGTTACACAAGGTTAATGGTAGTGTTGTGTAGCGTCCCGTTTTCGGACGGCGCATAGTATCTTTCATTCTGGTTTTTGTTCTTCGCCGTATTTCAAATTATGAAACTAATTGCGAAAATTTCCTTTCTCCTCTTAGCTCCGGTTTGCGTTTCAAACATTTTGGCAACTTCGGAATTCAAAATTTGATTTGAATTTCCTCTTTTGCAAATTGGGCCCCTTCTCATTTTGCTTCCTTTCTTTTCTCTTCGGTTTGTGTTTTAAATGTATTGCCCTTTACCTTTGAATTTCAAATTCAAGTTCGAATTCCCTCTTTTTGAACTTCGGGCATTCCTCCTTTTTCTCTCAGGCTCAGCCCATTTCTCCTTTTGGGACAAGCCTGTTTTTCTTGTTGAGCCGGCCCACCACCCCTCTGGCCCATCTGGCCCATTTCCCCCTTCCCCTCCTTGTTTTCTTCCTCCCCTAGCTGAGCTGCTCCTTGCTGCTGCGCACAAGCACCGCTCAGTCAGCACACCTGCGCCCGGCTCACCTCTGCATTTCCCATGTGCCCGCGGTTGCTCCCTCATGCTCCATCGCTTCGCTGCCGTCAAAGCCTGCAGCCGCCCACGCCTTGTCACCTTCGCCAACTACGCGCGTGCTCCCTCCCTGCTCTGCGCTTGCGCATGAGCACCGCGCCACCCCCGTCAGTGCCTGCTTCGCCCCCTGGTCATCGCGATGACGCTAGCACTAGCCTCGCCTCGCCTCCGCGCACGCCAGGACCGCGTCAACAAGCACGAGCGTGCCCGCGCCCGCTGTAGCGTCTCGTCGCATCACCACCTGCTCCCTTGACCTCTGGCGCCCAGCTCCCGTCTCGTCCCATCGCCGTGCCCCTTCCCCGTGCACTCCATGATGCGCACGTGCGTCTGCCCGCTTGACTCTCTGACCCGTGGCGCCATCTTTGTCCCTTCGCCGCCTTGACCTATGAAGTCATCTCCATGACATCACCCGTGCGCCAGCTTCGCCCTCGTCAAGTCACTTCTCCCCGCTGCACGCTTGGCCCCGTCGCGCCCTCGCCATGACATCGCCCGCCAGTGCCGCTCCTCGGGACCAAGCGCCCCTAGCAAAGCCTCCAATGGCTCTCTCTCTGCCCTTGACCCCCTATAAAGCTCCCCCTCTGTGCACCTTGCTCTCCTTCACATCGCCCACAAGCTCCCGGGTAAGCCACAAGCAGAGCACCGCCGCACTCCCTCCTCTGGCAGCCGCGCCTCGGCACCTTTTGGACGCTCCGGTGAGCTTCCGCCTCCAGCGACCACGTCACGAGAAGCCACACAACGCGAGGATCCCAATCCCCACTTCCTGCTCCTTCCCTATCACCGAGACGTGCCGCCGCCGTGCCTCCTCCACCTTCACCTATGGCCACCGCCGCTGGGCCAATCCGGCCACCCCCGGGCCGCCCGAGTCATCCCGCCGGTTTCCCCGAGCTCTCGTGCCGCCCATGCGCATGCAAGCTTCACCGCTCCGCCACACCAACTCCAGCGTCGCCTAAGCCATGGAGTTGCTGCCGCCTCCTTGCTCATTCTTGCCGCTTCCGCCTCTCCGAGCCGCCACCTCCTGGTCCGCCACCTTCTGAGGCCCCCTCCACCGCCACGGCCTCCCGCGCCCTCAACCGCCGGCGCGCCCGCCTTGATGCTGATGCCCATGAGCCGCCTCTGCTCCCCTTCTTTCTCTGTGGGAACCGAGTGGGTGGGGATGAATGGCCATGGCCACTTTGTCATTTGGCTTAACCCCTTACCTCTCTCTTCCATGTGGGCCCCCTCCTTTCTGTTACGGTGGGCCGGCAAGACTTGCAAGATAGACTGGTCCAGCACTATCTTGTGCACCCAACTATCCCCCTCTCCTTTTAATCCCAATTCCAAGTTCAAAGCTCCATTCTTCCTCGTCGTAACTCCAAAAATTATGAATTAAATTTCTAAAAATTTGTTAATTCAAGATCTTGCTAATGGCATAGGTCTTGTTTATTTTGGAGTTCATTTGTTGTTCTCTATTATTTATTTACTCTCTTTGCTTGTTTGTGCCTTTTTCCGGTGTGATCGTCCGATTAGGATTCGACGACGCGGAGGATCTCCAAGTTGATCAAGCACAAGAATACCAAGATCCTCCTACCTATATCCAAAGTGAGTCAATACTTTGATCATATTGAGCCTACATTTTATGCAAATTATATTCATTTAAATTACCAAAATTGCATGCTTTAATTCTTTAAACAAATGTATGTTAAAGCTTAAGGTAGTTAAACACCCACTTGTTGATTAACTAATTAATATGCCATCCTTGATAATTTGAATCCATTAATCCTTGTCACCCTAGTAACTATACGGTAATACTAGTTATTGGTTGTACTTAAGCGACATGCTAGTCTTGCTTATACTTAAGCGACATGCTAGTCTTACTTAAGTACTAGGGTATTAAAATACCCCAATCATCATTCTTCAAACATAAAATGTTTTGGGTAGTCATTGGTGGTCCATTGACTAAAAGGTTTGGAATAATTTGGTTTTACTCCTCAAAACCCTAATTGCTAGTTCTATCTGGGCGGATGGTGAGGTAGTGGGTGCTCCGGGAGCACGAGGATGGTTGGTTTGTGGAATGAACCGCCCAGATAACCCTAAGGACTTAATCTTGTCACGACCTCCCGTGTTAAACAAGTACAACCACAAGTCTGCAAAGTGCAACTTGGCTTAGTAAAATTATTAAACCCTGAATGTGTCTCACATGGTGGAGAAAGGGAAAAATACGCAAGCGTGCGGTACATCTAGCTTGAATAGGTGAAGTTGCCAACGTTGTGGGTAGTCCAAATCTACACCCAACGCTGCGTGTGCAACGATCCCGTGTAACGTATGGGCGCAACCCCATATGGGTGAGATTATGGAAAGGGCAAGGTAGTTTGAAAGGTTACTGTGACGGTCGCCTAGCTACATGACTACATAATCATGTGGGGTAACGGGTATGACTATCTTTTGTGGGTAAAGTGTGCAACCTCTGCAGAGTCTAAACTATTTAATCAGCCATGCCTACGGTCAAAGGCGGACATGGGAATCATAACTTGAGTTAGTTCTATTTCAAAACTTTGTGGGTGGTATGAAAATGGTGGAAGGGCTCACCTAGCCCTGTGTTGGATTTTTCCCTGAGTCTTCGAGCTCAGTGGGTGTGGTCATTGGAGGTAGCTCCAATTGAAAAGATGCATGGTGTAGAGTTTTGACATATGGAACCTCTACTGTTATTAATTATTGCACATTACTCTCTTTATTGAACTACAATTTGTTAAAATGCTAAGTGATAGGACTTTGTAAGTATGATATTTGAAAAGCTTGCTTTCGCAAATAAAAGAACCGAGCCATCCTTGTTTAACCTTGCATGTATACTATTGCATTGTGTGTTGGCTCACGAGCACGGTAGTAGTGCTCATTCTCGCTCCTCTCCCCAAACCCTTCAGATAATGAAGACGAAGGAGACTACGCTTTCTATGAAGGCCCAGAAGATGATGGACAAGGAAATGATGAGGAGTAGTATAGTTCTGTAATTTAGGTCTCGCCCTAGTCTAGTTGACTCCGTTGGTACTTGCGTGCCTCCTATATTATCTGAGTCTTTGGGTAATATCAGACGCACATGGGTTTCCCCAGTCGCTTGCCTGTGGAGAGATGTGCTCTACCCTTTTTGCTTCTATTGTCGCTCCCGTTGTTGTAATGTAATCCTTGGCCTGTTCGGCCCCTTTTGTAAACCCAACCCAATAAGGTCTATGTAAACTCTGATGTGTAAATTAATGAATGGTATGGTTTCATCTACGCCATGTATGATTTGATTCAGTGATGTGTCTGTGGGTGCTAGCTACTGATCTAGAGAATAGCACAGTGTTTTCACAGAGGATTTGGATTCTCAGAATCTGGGTCCGACATGTTGCATAGGGAAAGTACATGTAGATTTCTACAAATCCCGAGGTGGCGATATATTGTAGACCGATGGTGTCTGTGTAGTTTCGTACATAGGGTGCTAGGAAACATTGATGATGCCAGTGCTAGTGGGAGCGGGGAAGCGCAAGCGGTGCGTGAAGACAGGAGCAGATAGTGTGATATTTTTTAGGAAGACTCTGATATAAGAATTGCGGAGAATTTCATTCAAAATAAGGGGCTAGGAGAATGGTGGTCAGCCCGTATTGACTGCCACGAGTTTCTACCAAATTAGTCGAATGAGTCGGGGTCCGATGAGGACACCGACCCAACTCGGATGGTAGCAAGGAGGACACAGACCCAGGGTGCAGGGGGTGGTCCAGTGGACGGAATTGTGTCATCGAAGGTGGCTTATATGTCATCCAGACTAGATGATCTTGTACTGTAGTCGCTTTTATTGCCACAGGACCACGAGTCCCAATGGAGGTTTGATGATGACACCCTGTTAGTTGGACAACACTTTCCAAACAATGTGGTCGTGCAGCAAGCTATAACATGGTACACCATATCCATCAACCGTGTGTACCGGATGCACAGGTTTCAGCCAACTCATAAAATAGTGAAGTGTGTAGTGGATGGCTGCCCTGGCAAGGTCCATGCGCACAAGATGAAGGTCCATGGAACAAACTTCATAGTCACGGTCCTGATCGACCACACTTGCAAGTTGAGTGAGCCGTTGTAGCAGCATTGGAACATCACTTCTGCATTTGTGGCATGCCTCATCAGCCACCTAGTTGCGGAGGATGTGTGCATCTCCCCAAGATGTTGTTGTCACATGTTGCCAATCTGATTGGTTATACAGTGTGACGACCCGGCCAGGGGCTTCACCCGAGAGGTCCTCCAAGACCTCCCTGGGAGTCCACCAGGACCTCCTAGGAGGTCCCAAGGGCCTCTCAGGCAATCCTCCTAGGCTTCCCAAGAGGTCCAAGGAACTGACCCGGGGAGGTCTTGAGTCTCAGGACCTCCCCAAGAGCCACGACCAAACCTGGGGGAGGTCCAGAGACCAACCCGAGGAGGTCATGGGACTTGGAGAAGTCCTAACCCTCCTGTGATCCGAACCAATCCCAAGGATCAATGGCTAGTTCTCACAGCAATTACAAGTGATAACATACATCCACACGAGACTTTAATAACAGCAAAAGAGTTGATTACAAAGTTTGTTTACAAACCGACAAGAGCCAAATACACAGCTGGAACAAAAATCAAGCCCATCCAATATGCCACAGGTAATTGGCTGGAGATCGGCCTGGCCATCTTGAGCTTCATCATCCTCAAGGTCCTCTCCTGCTCAATGGTTAATCAAGCAAGAGTGAGCACAACAACCGTGCTCGCAAGTTACACCCGTCAATTAACAGAATGACATGCATAATGGATATCTCAAATGAAGGCATAATATGGTTAGTTTGCACAAAGCCAAGTTTGTTTCAAATACAAGTACTAAGTTCCAAAGCATATAACAGTAATTAAAATTCATTTGTAAAGACTCATTTTACAGTTGGATAACTTTCATCAATAAGATAGTGAAGGATACCCTCCTGTCGCAAGGCTCCTTGCCCCACCCATTTGGATAGAAATCCAAAAACCAGTTTTTAACCAACCCATTTGCAAAACAAACCAGAGGTCTAACTTTGAGCATGTCCATAACCACGGACACGGCTATTCGAATAGATTTACACTCTGCAGAGGTTGTACACTTTACCCACATGATACGACTTCTCTAGTTTGTTTGACAACCGTTGTTGCCACCTCTCACTGCCGATGATAAGAGGTCTAGAGCACGTGACAAGGCCTTTACAATGCATTATTCCACCGCAGTCCATCCACTCTAAGGTTTCGCCCCTTCCTAGGGCCCCGTCTTGAGCCAGGTGGGTACAACAAAGTCATAAAAGACAGGCCATGAAAGACCACCCATTATTCCGCCAGATCAATCGCGGTGCTAACTTTGCAAATTAGTTGGCCAGGTCCCACCCATACAGGACATGTTGTTGCACGGAGAGGCATAGCAAAATACACTCGCATACCGGTCCTTAACTGACCCGGGCGGCCACCACAACCCTGGGGCATCGGATCACATGATCTCCGTGCATGGACTTGCACCAACCAAACAACCAATACCGCCCAAGTCCAAATCCATTTCTCACTTCTTTGCTTTTCAAACCTCCATGGCACACCAATGCCATGGTCATTTGCAGAAACCCCATGACACACCAATGCCATGGTCCAGATCATTTAGACAAGTGATATTTTTGGCCAAAACCTCCCAAACCCAGATTCTTTTCTCTAAGCATGGCTAAGCTCTAGTTTTTTAAATGTCTTGGTCCACTATATTGCGTAAACCAGGTTTTACCTAGGGTGACAACATGTTCGGCTCAAGATCAGCAGTGGTTATACCAAGAAAATTAGGCATAACTATGAATTTAAAGATGGGCATTGAAATAACTTAGTAAAGTAAGCATGCATTAACATTTGAAATGGAATATACATAGGTTGAAATAATGGGTGCAATATGATCAAGAGTGTAACTTGCCTTGTTCAAAGGCCTAGATGTCTTCTTCTTCTTTGGGGAGCTCTTGCTCTTTAGTGTCTTCACAATCTACACGAGAAAACCACAGCAACTCAATACAAAGCTCAAATAAAACCCAAAGAAACTTCAATGAAACTCCAAAATAAAACCAACAGAGAGGCTAGGTCGGTTGGAGGAGGTCCAAGGAGCTTGCTAGAGGAGGTCCACGAGCTACTCGGTTACTTTGGAGAATGGATATGGGGAAAAAGATGAGGATGAAGAGCTGCCCAAGCTTATATAGCTGGAGCCATTGAGATCTCTCAGGGTATAGGTGTTCATGAGTTGGTGAAAAGGACAATGAAAGCAGGCAAAGGATGTGACAAAAGTATGGCACGGGTGCTGCAAAAAGTGGTAGCATTTAATGCGATACAACAGGCATTAAATATGGGGAGACTCCCTTGTGCAAAGGACATAGTCAAAGGATAAAGAAAAATGGGTGTGACTACCAAGTGGGACCAGTCAAAGCTCAAGGGAAGGTCTCGCAGATAGGAGGTCCAACAAACACCACAATGGGGAGGTCCTGACGGTCGGATTAAATCAAGGGGAGGTCTGGGCGGTTAGGATCTCCAGAAGCGGAGGTCCTAACGGTCAGATCTAACAAAGGGGAGGTCTGGACAGTTAGGATCTCCAAAGGGGAGGTCCTAACGATCAGATCTAACAAGTGGGAGGTCTGGACGGTTAGGATCTCCAAAGGGGAGGTCCTAACGATCAAATCTGACAAGGGGGAGGTCCTAACGATCAGATCTGACAAGGGGGAGATCTAGACGGTTAGGATCTCCAGAGGGAAGGTCCTAACGGCCAAGATCTCCAGAGGAGAGATCTTAACGGTCAAGATCTAAATAAGGGAGGTCCTGATGGCTAAGATCTCCAGAGGGGAGGTCTTAACGGTCAAGATCTAAACAAGGGAGGTCCTGATGGCAAAGATCTCCAGAGGGGAGGTCTTAACGGTCAAGATCTAAATAAGGGAGGTCCTGACGGCTAAGATATCCAGAGGGGAGATCTTAACGGTCAAGATCTAAACAAGGGAGGTCCTGACGGCTAAGATCTCCAGAGGGGAGGTCTTAACAGTCAAGATCTAAACAAGGGAGGTCTTGACAACTAAGATCTCCAGAGGGGAGGTCTTAACGGTCAAGATATAAACAAGGGAGGTCCTGAGGTGAGCGATAGCGAGATAAGAAAACCCTAGCATTGTTGCTCCGACTCAAACCCGCACCGCAGCCCGGCTCGGGCCACATACTGTTCTGACCCTAGCCACTTGTCTTGAATCAATCGACTAACCGAATCAGTCGAGCTAGGCATCGACCCAAGCCACACTGAGCCGTTGATGCACTGGGCCCACCAGTCAGGCCTGTTGTCAAGCTCTCGCTGATGCACGCTCAAGCACTGTGCGCCATGCACCCGTTGAGCCCTACGCTGCTCCGTCAATGGCATTCCCCCACCGCCCGTGACAGCCTATCCTAGAGCTAGTCCGCTTCACACCGCCTCCATTCCATCTGTGCTCGAGCGTTAACCCCGCCTCGATGCCTCTCCATTTGCTCACTTCTCTTCCCAACTGAGGAAGAGGACGCTCGAGCCACCGTTCCTCTCGGGTAGGGTCCTCATTTTCTTGTCCCTCTTGTTCCCCATTCTTCGCCGTGTTCTTCCTTGCTTATGCTGGCCTTTGTTTTTGCCTTTAGCGCCCGGAACATCGGCGTGTCCTCAGCGGTGCCAGAGTACGCACCACAAGTCACCTTTGTGCCATTTTTATTTTTGGTGAGCTTCTTGCTATATCTTGTGCGTCATATTTTGTCTTTGAGCATGATTAAGTGTTTCCCTCAACTATTTTGGACAATGCACTTCAGGAGCTCGTGAAATTGGTTCTTGCCCAATTTTTCAACCAAAAGTACTATTCACGGTTCATTGTCAATCGGGTGAGTTGATTTCCAATTCCTTGCTTGGACACCCTCTCTAGGTCTCACTAGAGCTCCCTTGACCACTTTTTCATACTCTCCATCACCAGGTTTCCTTCTCCACGTGAATCAGTGTGCCACTGAGGCCATTACCGACGTTGAGTCGTTATCGAGCTCCTTCGGCCTTTCTTTCCCGCTGGTAAGCTTCCACTGACTTCCTAGTAGCTCAAGATTGCAATGTTTTGCATGAAATTGCACCATGGCATCACATGTGTTTTTGCTGTATTTGCACCGCCGCCCGTCTCCGGCTCACCACCGTTCTTGGCCGGCTCAGCCGCCACCACCACTTCCGAAAGGTGCGCCATGCTTTTGTGAACCCATCCATGCCCTTGGCCAGTGTTGCCATGGCTGGGAACACCGGCAGGGCTCCGACGAATCCAGATCTTGTTTTGTCGGAACTCCGACCGGTCCTGTAGCTGAGCCATTAGGGCAAATCACAGTTTATTAAGTGCTAATGATTGCTTTGTTATATTAATTGACGGTCTTAAGCACTGATGTTTCTATTAAATGTGGGCCGCGATCTTAAGTGCGTAGTGCACTATGCCGTAGACTGGTGGAACGTGCATGTTGACCTTCGGTCCATGCACTATTGCATGGACCAATTCAATGACATACGGGTCCCACCTGTCAACAGATTTTTAATTCGGAAGTTAAATGAAAAATGGCACTATGCAGTGGGCCCCGCACATAAGTGACTAAGGCTAGGGTATATTTTGGTATAAAAAGTATAAAATGCTTTAGAAAATTCGGAAATCAATTGTTTATACATTGAAAAATCGAATAACTTCAAAAATGCATAACTAATTGAAATTAACTCCAAATCATGTGAAACAAGTTTGTTAATTTTCATTTTTAATGTAATTTAAATGAAATAGTTTTGAGATATGTTTATGTCACAGAAAATATAGTTTTTGGAAATTGATCCTTAACCAAACTATTTTTTACACTAGAAAATGCTATTAACTTGAAAATTCATAACTAATTCATATGAAATTCAAATGAGATGAACCAACTTATTTTGGTATTATAATTTTATTCTCTATTTTACTGTGTAATCCTTTTCTCCACTACCATTCTACAAAATTGTGCGAAAAATCGAAACTCGGATGAATAGTAACCGAAGCACTGTTTTTAGCTTTTTCCATATTCCGAGTTTCAAACTGCTATAACTTTCACATACTAAACTCCAAATGAAATAATTCTTTCACCTAAATTCATATAAAATCATAAAATAGCTACTGTATAAATTTCAGGCATTTTTGAGAAATTTGAATTTTTCGGTTTTATTTGGTGCTTATGCAATATCGTCTTTCGGTAGGTTTTCGACGAATTGTGAATTTATCCAGAGGGTAATTGATAGTGGTTCTAGCAAAGGCAAGTAATCCCCTCATTGATACATGTTGCTTTCCTATTAGTTTCAAATGTATCTATGTTGATTTTCAAGTATTCTATGCATTGCTTTATTTTAGAATACTTGTATGTCAAATGGGTAGTTTAGTTATATCCTCTTGCTGCATTTGCCTCCCTTTGAATGTTGATTACCCTTTTACCTTTAATGATTAAGGATATATGTTATATGGAAATGTTTGCTAATTTGTAGAATGATGCTTAGCCGAGCAAGTGGTTGTAGTCGAAAATGGTTGATGGTGCTAGTCCATCGGCCGATGGATTGAATTGAATCTTGATAAAATTTGAGGAATGTGTGGATTGAATTATGTTGATTTTGAGGAATATGTCCAAATCTTCGAATTTGTTTCTTGTGGACTTGTTTGGTAGTGTTTTGCGTGTTGGACTTGGACGGGTGATAGGATGATGATGGGAGTTTCTCCCGGATTCGTGTAGCCCCATCTGGGTATTTGAGGACCAGCCTGTGATATGATGAATCAAGTCTTACGTGCAACCACACGCCAGGATAATGGTGAAGGCTTGGCTAAATAATTTGTTGTGTGTTAGCTATCAAAACGCAATTAGATTGAAAATTATTGTTTGAGCACGGGTAGTTGCTGAGGCTTTACCGGTGGCTCATTTTTTACTATTGTTGTCTTGTCAATCTAGTGGGCGCAATGTAAGTGTTGTATTACTTGCTCTTAAGGGTCTCTTGTGCGCAAAGGACTTACTTACACAACGAGGTTCACCCGTGGTCCAGCGCGACCGATAACCTGCCATGGGATCTGTTCCTCGAGTGGTTTGATAGTTAGGACATGACATTGTAACGGCCTCGTTATAATATCTCAGTCACACTCCTACGGAAGAGTGCATGGTGACAGTATGAGGTATTCATATCGTGTGGGGAAAGTTGTACACCTCTGTAGAGAAATAAATCTATTCGAATAGCCGTGTCCCCGATCATAGACATCGCTTGTGGGAAAGCATGCACAGTTAGCTTATGGGTTTTTCGGGTTGGGCTATGTTTGGAAACGTTATACTTATGTGTTGAATTGTTCAGAATTTGTATGTTGTCACGAACGGGAAGTCCGCTTGTTGATTTGTTAAGGAGTGGTTTGTGTCACGAATAGGGAGTTCGCACGTTGATTATAATTGGAGTATCTATTGTTGTTGATCATGAATTGGAAATATGTACTGTTATATAATGTTTCTAACTGCTTTACAAATGGCAATTTGAAACTATATCGGTTATCTCAATGAAAAACTTGCTCTATGCTGAAAAATGCTTAGTGTAGTAGCCTTCCTTTGACACTTGAGTGCATTTATTATATATTGCTATTTGTAAGTCTTGTGAGTACGGTTTTGTACTCAATCGGATTATCCATATTGCAGGTGAGAAGTCATTTGGATAGGTTAAGTACGACAGATGTTCCGGCTTTAACTCTAGTTGGTTGCTTGTGGGCTTGGCATGCCAACCTGGTTATTTTCATTTTATTCTTTATTTACTTTTGCTGCGATTTTATTGTGTTATAATTAAATTTGGTCGGCCGGCCCTCTTATGTAAACTTGTACTATAAGGTTCTATTTAACGATGTTATAATAATGATTCTATTATTCATGTATATTTGTGTATGGATATGATTGCAATATTGTGTTTGGATATGTGCATGTTAGCCACTGATCTTTGGGAGCTAACATGAGACATATATCTGGGCACTCGAAATCGCTTTCATTCCTTATTAAGTGTTGTGCCTCTGGTGTAATCACTTGGCATGGAATGGATCCGATTTCAGGGGTGCCCACAAAATTAAATAAAACCCTCATTATCCCATGTATGTTCATGTACACATAAAAATTCTAGCTAGTTCGTCGCGCATATATAGTAAAGTCATTCCAAACATAATCCCAATTTCTTAATTATAATACATTGGAGCTGAAAGTAATTATAAAGATTTGAAATGAGGTGAAGTCTTATCTCGTGAATTTCGAGTGTAGGTACTACAAATATGTGATTACAGAACAGTCAGCTAGTGAGTGAAATGCATTGGATGGAGTTGAAAGTGGAATAGATTTCAAACGAGGTATATTAGGAACACTTAGTTATCACGTGAATTTTGAGTGTAGGTATGTACGATGAATTTGTGTTGACATATGGAACAGTACAAACAACATTACGTGATGTCAAGCTCCCTAATTCAAATTCTGTCACATACCAAATTATGCATTTTCTCAGACTAATTTCCTAGAGAAAATGTATAGTGTCATTTTTAGCTTTGATTTTTTTTTAAAAAAAATGTGCAGCAATAAGCTAGCATTGGGTCATCAAAATTGTACCAACTCCCTCAAATATGATCAGCCCATAAACAGTACAAAAGCATATTCTTACAATTATGGCTTTCACATTTTTTTATTGAGTACAATTATCAAATTGTGAATTATACACTTCCTAATGGCAATTCTCTTGATGATATAGCCATGTATGTGTCTTGTTTCAATTGTGCACACAGAAGCTGATGGCCGCTGATGCGTTGTCCTAGATGGAGGAAGTGGTGTCATGCAACTCCAAGCCACGGCAGCCGGCGGTGAACGAGACACAAGTGACAGTGGACTGGAAGCCACGGCCTCACCCAACAAGGTGATCAAATGCCCGCGGTGCCCCTCGACCAACACCAAGTTCTGCTTCTACAACAACTACAGCATGTCGCAACCCCGCTACTTTTGTAAGGAATGCCGCCGCTACTGGACCCAGGGCAGCTCCCTCCGCAACGTCTACGGTGGTGGCTGCCGCAAGAACAAGTGATCCTCCACTTCCTCCTCCTCGTTGGACTCCCTTCTATCGCCAGCGACGGTGGCCTCCAAGATCAACAAGCTCATGCCAGAGCCCATGGTGCCCCTGTCCTGCACGGACTTCCCCAATGTGCTCCCCACATTTAGCTCCACAGGCTTCGAGCTCCTCGGAGACCACCTCTCCTTGGCCTTCGGTTGGTCGCCGTCCAACCGGTTGGCCAAATTGGCTCCCGGTGGGACGTTGTTGGACATACTAAGAGGAGGGCTTCTTGATGGCAATCTTGAGAGCAACGACTACTATGGGCCTACCAACTGCAATGTGATGGTGATGCCACCGTCGACAACATTTGGTGTTGGTGCAGGTCTCAATCTGATGATGCAACAGCATGGGCTTGGTGGTACTGCTGATCACACAATAATCGGTGGTGTAACTACTACACAGGGATTAGTGAATGGCAGTATGGATGCCGGAGAGAAAGGTGGAGGCGGGAAGGCGATGATGGGGCATCAGCAGGTGGGCAGCTGTAGTTTGGTTATGGCATTTTTGGGCGTGCATGATTTGGAAGACAACCAACATAAATTTACTAGTTAATGTACTGATTAATTAATGTAATTTGGTCTGAACTACCAAATTTTAGTTGCTTTGGAGATGTAGAAAAATGTTGATTAAGTAGTGCAAACTATTAAGGTGATTGTCTACGAATAAAATATTTTGTACATATTTTGCAGAAATTTAGTACTTCATTAATTAGCCACTGATTAGGTTACATTTTTAGATAAGGATTACCAAAGTGTAGCTGCTTTGGGATGTTAGGAAATGTAGATTAAATAGTGCAAACTGTTTAGCTAATTGTGTACAAATATAATGTGTAGCACATATTGTGTAAAATTAATGGTGTGATGCGTCCAGAAAAAATTATGGTAAATGTTGTGAATGTGTTTAGCACGATTGTTGGTTATGTAGAAAAAATATGTGAATTGTTGTCTAGCTAGTTTTAACCATAGGCAGTAAAAAATATTGAATTGTTGGAAACATGGATATTAAGTGTATTGAGTTGTTGTGGTCGTAGCTAATGTCTAACATACAAGACTTGCTTGTGTTTTGTCATGACGGCGGTCTTGGAGGGGAGTGGAGACATGTCCAAGATGCTAGTTTAAGGTGGTCTAAGCGGAGGGCTTGAATGAGATGGGTATTCACGAGCTGAGGAGCTGCATCCGGAAGGAGTTCGACATGGAGACAACAATGAAGAAGCTTGTCATCGAGGTGGTAACTTGCACGAATAGCGGAGGGCAAGGAGTATGGGAGTTACACAAAGAGAATACTAGCATTGCATGGGGCTAGTACATGCAGATTGCTACAAATACTGAGGCAACGATATATAGGAGACCGATGGTGCATGTGCAGTTCGTATATAGTGTGCCGCAAACATTGGTGATGCTGGTGCCAGTGTGAGTAAGGAAGCGCAGGCGTTGCATGAAGACGGGGGCACATAGGGTGCAAGTTGTGAGGAAGACTCTGATAGAAGACTTGCGAAGAATTTTGTTCAAAATAAGGGGACAGGAGAATGGTGATCAGCCCGTATTGACTGTCACGAGTTTCTACCGAACCAGTCGGATGAGTCGTAGTCCAATGAGGATGCCAACCCAGGCTCGGATGGTAGCAAGGAGGACACACCCCGGGGTACCGTAGGTGGTGGTCCAGTTGATGGAATTGTATCCTTGGAGGTGCCTTATATGTCATCTAGACTGGATGATCTTGCAGTGCGGTTGCTTGTACTGACACCAAGTTAGTTGGGTAGCACTTCACAAACAAGGTGGTCATGCAGCAAGCTATAACATGGTACGTTGTGTCCATTAGCCGTGTGTACCAGGTGCATAGGTATAACCCATCTCATTAAACAGTGAAGTGTGTAGTGGAAAGCTACCCTCGCAAGGTCAGTGCGCACAAGGAGAAGGTCCACGGCATGGACTTCATGGTCACGGTGCTTATCGACCACACTTGTGAGCTGAGTGAGCCATTGTAGCAGCATCAAAATGTCACTTCTGCATTTGTGGCAAGCCTCATCAGCCATCTAGTTGCAGAGGATGTGTCTGTCTCTCCAAGATGTTGTCACATGTTGCCAATCTGGTTGGTTATCTTTTTAGCTATAGCAAGGCCCGATGAGCCAAGCGAAAGGTGATCAGGTCTATGTACGGGAGGCATACAAACTTGTGCCAAGGATGCTTCATCAGATTGTCGAAGCAAACCCTAGAACATACATAAACAAGATGGACAATAGATCCTAATGGAGGCCCTAAATGCTACACCCTGGACCGTGTGTTATGGGCATTTGTCTAGGCCAATAGGGCTTCAAGTTCTATCGTCTGGTGCCCACAATGGATGGACCATTCCTTACACGGAGGTACAAGGCGACCATTCTCACTGGGCTGACGGTAGATGCAAATGACCAGCTTCTTTCTGTTACATTTGGCATCATAGAGAATGAGAACATAGATAGTTGGTTGTGGTTCCTCGCAAACATTAAGCAGACTGTTGTGGGAGACCAGCAAAATGTGTGCCTTACCATAGACTGTGTTGCTATCCGTGATCAACACCATGAAGAATGGGATGCAAAGTGGAAACCCAGTGGCGCATGAGGCATCTTGCATCAAACTTCTTCAACTGGTTTTGAAGTGAGGACCTAATAAAGACCTTCAAGAAGCTGTGTATGGAAAACCAGAGGTGGAAGTTTGAGACCATCTAGAGGGAGCTTGAAGAGCATACTACAGGGCATACCATGCCCATCCGAAGCCACAAGAGGGACAACCGGGCGCAAGAGGGGCATCCAGGAGCCCCATCAGTTTCTCCAAGTGGATAAATCTCCATGCTTCTGAGTTGGAAAAATAGTCATAGTTGTACAACATTGACGATGCGAGGTATGACATTATGATAACCAACATGTCCGAGGTGTACAACAGCATGCTGAAAGGTGTGTGGTGCCTCTCTATCACCATGATTACTGACGAGACAATGCCTCACACAATCGGTTAATTCGTCAATAGAGGCACCATAGCGAAGCGACTGTTGGATAAAGGGAAAAAGTAGTCTGAGAACATGCAGAGGTACATGGACAAGAAGATGCAGAAGGCTCGTACGCACGATATCCGGGTGATTGATGGCCTGATGAGGAAGTACGAGATCCATCTGAGGCAAAAATATGTAAATAGCCATGCCAAGGGGGATAGGAAGCATGCTTGCACCCTCACTGATGTGGCCACCTACACCTGCAACAAGACGAAGCTTCTGCACAAGCCATGCTTGCATGTATACAGGGCATGCACACAACTTAAGCATATATCTACGTCGTACATCTTCGGGTACTATGACATGCACCATCTTTTCAGGACATGAAGCGTTGAGATTAACTCGTACAACATGGACATGAACCATAGGGATCTTTGGTCGTAAATGGTGAAATGGGGCCCAAACAAAGCATTGAAGACAACTGGGAAGGGATGATGGCAGAACCGGCACTTTGGAAACAACATGAATGACAGCCAGCGTGGGCAATAGACTGGCTTGAAGAAGTATAGGATATGCATGACCTTGAGGCCCTCCATGAAGTATTGCCCCAAAAGATCGAGCTCTTCTAGGCGTCACTAGTTAATATGTCTTGAGGACTTCACCTTCGTGCATATTTGTAATGTTTTAGTTTAACTATTTCCACATTGTAATGTTCTAATTCTAAACTTTCCACTTACAATGATATTTGTACGTGAATCCGTCAAAGCTTTATAATGTCGTAATGATATGGTAATGGGTAGTGTTGTAATATTTGCACCTTTAATGGCCATTGGTTCTATTATTGTGTACATTCATTCTATACTTCATTTCATTTCTATGCTTCATTTGCATGTATTGTTGCATTCTTACTATTGCAAACTGACTCGGCATTTACTCTCTTGCAGGCCATGGTGGGAGGGACCGGGGCTAAGCCTCCTCTATCGGAGCTATTGGAAATATTTTGTGATGAACATCACCATAGCAAGTTGTGGATTACGAGGGATGGTCCTCCACCCCTTGTTCTTAGGTCAGCTAAGCATCACTGGCCCCTTGACCCGTGCTACATTCCACTTCTTTGGGACACGAGTTTGTTGCCCTTTGCCAGGATGCTCCACATCGGCCACAACTTCACACTTGATGGGTCTCTCATGTCGACATTTGTTGACAGATGGAGACCTAAGACCCACACCTTCCACTTTTGGTGGGGAGAGATGTTGATCACTCCCGGGATGTGTCCATGTTAATCGATCCGCCAATAGGGGAGCCACAGTTGTTCCACCCCAAGTCGGTGGATTGGAAGGTGCCTTGTAGCATCGGTGCAGTCGATCTGTCCAGAGAGGACCGTGGTGACCCTCGGTCATGGTGAGGCATTTCACGCCTTGTCAGGAGGATGCACCATCTGAGGTTGTTAGGATACACCTCAAGGTGTACCTATTGTTTCTTTTCGGTTGGGCCTTATTTCCCATCACATGGGGTGATTGGGTGTACCCTAGCTACATCCACATCTTTGAATCTTTAGTTGATGCTAAGCTTGGGTAGATGCCCTGATCTGACTTTGGATTAGCCATCCTTTGCATGACCTCTGACGGGTTGTGTGACATCTCGCGGCGTGGCAAAGACGCAGTGAAAACTCATGCTTCCGTGTGATCGTGCTACTATAGTTGTGGAGTTAGGAGCACTTCCTTGTTGTGAGCCCACGATACGGGTTCTAGTGCACCCGTATGGCATGGTCCATGACGGATGGCGAGACACACCATGGGAACCGGTACAAAATTTTGGACCTTTTTTGCTCGGTACAAAAATTCAACAAAACCCTCAGCTCTGCCCTGCTCGTACACTGTTTTGCCACGTCGCCCACCGTTTTCACCACCCAACCACCCTATCACCTCCGCCCAGCTCTGCCCATGCTGCCCACCTCCTTAATGGCACTCCGCGTCCACTTTGGCGGAAGCCGATGAGTTGGCGCGGGTTCTCACGCGGCCATTTCTTCTCGCCATCCATCTCGCGAAATTCTCACCACTACTTAAGCTTCTGAGCGCATCACCATCACTCAAGCTTGCCCCTTGTTCACTCTCATACCTTAACTGAGCCCTAAGCTCCTTGAATCATAGAGAACGAGAGCATCGTTCTCAGCGCCGGTGAGCGAGCTCCGCAACGCCATTTCCTCGGGTGAGCTTCCATAACCTTGCCAACTGCGTCATCACGCGCCACTTACCTCACTGATGCTCTCTTTGTGCTTGATGTAGCTCCAGGAACCCCGTAGCTCCAAAAAGCCATCGTCATCTTCACCTCCAGTGCCCACCCCGTTCTGGACTTCCTTGTACTAACAATTTGGTGAGCTTGGACCTCATCTGACCGCGTCATAGCGTGTCTTATACACAAATGATGCTTCTCCCTCTGTTAATGAAGCTCCAAATGCAAAGAAGCCCTTGGATCAATCATCTTCCCATTTTGGCCGCCGTAAACATTTTCTAGTTAGCCACTAATTCGGTGACCCCCGGTCGATTCCTTTTGTCTCTACCA